>JAJHUR010105904.1:1428-13821 GCA_027495735.1 Lutjanus campechanus
TATTGATCCATCTCTGAAAATAGTCCCCAACAAATGCGGTATTTCTTCCCATTTCAGTAATGTTTGCTTAAAACTACAGTGACCAGCTGATTGAGGAAATGACTGAGCCTTTATTTAAAAAATTAAACACTATTTTTGTGCTACTACAGCTGAGAGCCACAGACAGGAAGTCAGGAGGAAAGATGGAGTGACAGATTGTTAGTTTTGGTCTTTCCACGGTCTTTGGTCTCGTTTGTATAACTGTCAGTATTATTCTCAGACAGGTAAAGGTTAGACTGAAGTGTGACAGGATGCAGACACTCTAATTTGAGAAGAGATATCCGACCTGTTGAAGTGTCTGCGGAAGCTCTCGCTGAGCAGGTAGAGGGCGAAGGGGTTGACGCAGGACGAGGAGAAGCTGAGGACTCTGGCCAGCAGGGTGATGACGAGGTGAGCCAGTGACAGATCCATCTGGTGGTAGTGGAAGGAGCGGTACATGTAGAGCACGTGGTTGGGGAACCAGCAGAGGGCAAACAGACCCACGAACACCAACACGATCTTGGCCAGACGCTTCCTCGTCTCCATCTGGAGGAGCAGAGATAAAAAAACAGACACAAAGAGGAGGAGTCAGGATGGATGGATGGATGGATGGATGGATGGATAGATGAGAGACAAAGAGAGATTCTGCAGCTCATTCATTTCAATGTGATACTAACAGGAGCTCAGTGATATGATTTATACTTTATATTCAGGAAGATGAACTGGAGCAGCTCAAGCCTCCAGAACTACATCAATCTTAATGTGTCTTCTTTATGTGAGATTATTCATGTGCATAATGAACCTCATGTACAGTCTGTAACCCTGTGGCTCTGACTCAAACACTGTGTGAACGTGTTAACTGGTGATGACTGATTTCATTCATTTTAATGCATAGATTAATGCACATTTAATACAAACCCCAAATCCAAAAAAGTTGGGACACTATAAAACATAAATGAAAAAATAATGCAATGACCTTTATTTTATTGAAAACAGTACAAAGACAGAATATTTCATCTTCAAACTGATTTGTAAATTCATTCTGCATTTGATGCCTGAAACATCCAAAAAAAAGTTGGTTCAGGAGCCTGTTCACCACAGTGAGACATCAGCTGTTCTTTTAACACTCAGTCAGTGTTTGTGAACTGAGACACTAACTGTTGAAGTTTTAAAGTGAAATTCTTTCTCATTCTTACTTGATATACGACTTCAGCTGCTCAACAGTCCTGTTTGGTCTCTGTTGACGTATTTTTCACTGGGAGACAGGTCTGGACTGCAGGCAGGCCAGTCTAGTACCTGAACTCTTTTACTACGAAGACACACTGTTGGAACACGTCCACAATGTGTCTTGGTGGTGTCTCGCTGAAATAAGGAGGGACGTCTCTGGATGGCAGCAAAACTGTTTGATCAGAACGGTGAAAGATATGATCTGAAAGGCACAAACATTTTGGGGGAACCTCTCTGAGACCAATATACCTTGAAGGTTTGTTTTTCTGTTTTCTTTATTCCCGCTGCCAATAGGAACACTACGTAACACTGACGTAAGCCGACCAGCGGTTGGTATAGCAACGCCACTTTTGTGTGACATGCAACAACAACATGTTATGCAGCTTTTAAAAAAATGTCAGTTGCACTGGCTCATGTGTTTGTGCCAACAGGGTTTTGTAGAATCATCCCATATTAATACTGTTGTCCAGCTGACACACACACACACACACACACACACATTCAGCATTCAGCATAAAGCCAAGTTTGGTTTGGGGCCAGTGAGATTTTGAAAGAAGAAGCCTGGAAACAGGAGCTAACAGCTAACCTGGCTCTGTCACAAAGGTCACAAAGTTCACCGACCAGCATTAATGGGGCCTTCACAAATGTGACAGTTACCCATGATGCCCTGGGCTCTAACACACCCCGTTATAATCACAGCTGCTGTCTTTTGAAGTTAGCGCTGGTGTGGACTCCACCAATACAAGTCAAACAGGATCAGCATTCTGTTTTTTACACTTCAACTTCATATTTCTTCTAAATTTCTTTCAATGTGAAAAATGTCTCTTCCAAAGTCTGAGACCAAGACCATGAAGCTAAGCTCCTTTATTCTTGGTTGTAACAGAAACTTAAGACAAACCTGTTTCTTAAAACTAAGCTTATTGACTTCATGCAGCAGCGTGTGCTCCCTGTGCTGTTTGTCCTTTTTCCTCTGATTGCTCAGTGAGACGCACCTGTTCTGGCCTGAGGAGGGTTTAAAAGCTCCTGTGCAGCATCAGAAGATAAAGAGGCTTCTGCCGTCGGGACTGCTGGTCTTTTCCTCCTGTCAGTCTAGGATTTAGTTTTTGTTTGTGTGACTTTGTGTCTTAGTTATTTTTGTGTTGTCATGTTAATAAAATCCCACAGATGTGATTGTATTAAAGGTGACGGAGTGTTTTTCACCTGTCCCATCTCTTGCTTCAAATCATTGTGGATTTTTCACTATTTTACCAAAACCATCCCAAACCTGGACCAAGAGGACTGTAGTCTGGGTGACATTACATTTCTTTCAAAGCTGTTACAAATGAATAGTATATAAATTTAGATTTTATAGGATGGGGTTGGTTTTAGATGCTCCAAACTCAAACTACTAAATTGCTCTGTAAGCGGTTTCTTTTGACCAGTTTGCCAATTCAAAGTAATGCAGACAGAAACCCACTAAATGCTAAAATACTGAAGCCTGGGCAGCTCTGGGATGTTCATTTTTTTCCAAGGGGGACCAAAATGCCTCTGGACACAACTGGACAGACCTACAACCAATCAGAGCAACAAAGTGCTGGGCAGGTTTTCAAGCAGGAAGAAAATGGCAGCCTGGTCACAAACTTACTTAACTTACAGCTAAACCAAAAATTAAAATATGTTCTGGCAATGTAGTAATATTGATTCATATTTGATCACCACTGCATAGACAGTTTTTGATGCTTGAAATGTTGGATCAGTGACTCCTCTGCCTGTCATCGTATCAAACACACCCTGTATTAAACAAACTGGCCTGTCAGAGGCAGGTCTGGTGACGTCTGTCTGAACGGGGTACTGGTCAACATATCTGCCAGAGCAGATTAAAATTGTAATCATACTTGACAAGACTAAAGGTTGGACTCCCAGAGGACCTGCATGCTAAAAGCTTCCTCTGACCGTCCGATGATGAAACTGACAGAAACAGAGGAAGTGGTGGACGGAGGAGGAGAATGGATCTGAACTCGTGTTTAAACACCGAATGCATTACGTGTACGGTGACGTACGCGCAGTTTGACCTTGTCAGACGGGCGCTCGGAGATTGTCAGAGACATATGAAAAGGTCATTTATGTCAGTCATGCACTTTACACAGGTCAGCCATCTCTGCACGTAAAGATTCAAACACACTCACAGAAATGTCAACAGTGTTTATCAAAGTGCTTCTCGGTGTATTGCAGACGTCAGACACGTCAGACCTCCCGACCTTCTGATGGACTCTGAGAGGTTTCAGCTGCATGTTGCTGCTCTTTTTCATTTACATCCTTTAAACCCATTAGAGTTCATGTGTGCACATTAGGCCTTCTCACCCCAAACATGTACTACATGTAGAGAGAGGTATGAACTCAGCTCTGCAGCACGTATATGTTGTGGACACATGCAGCATGTGGTGGAGGAGAGTTATTTCCCTCAGGTGCAGGCAGGTTTTTTCTCTTTCCTCTCAACTGCATGTTTGATATTTCAGTGGATCAGTGAACCTGACGTCACTGCAGCGAACTGGAAGGAAAGACGAAGTAGTTTGTGAGCTGCAATCAGCCGGTGCAGTGCAACAAACTGCTCAATGAGTTCATCATCGACTGTGAGGAGTCATGTGCCCTTTTACACATGTTGGACTTTTTATGTTTCACTTTGAAATAAAATAAATTTTCAACCATGAGGCATCAAAAATATGGATTTGCAATGAAGGCCACAAGTCCAAAGTCTGATCTGAGTTACATCAGTAACACCTTCTCCAAACTGCATGTGAGAATCAGACTGTTGCATCTCAGCAGACGCTCTGTGTCCAAACTGAATCTGTTATAATATGCAGTTCTGTGATAAAGTCAGTTTGATCATCATCTGTCAGTTTGAGATCTGTGCCCGAACGTTTGGATCAGGTTGGGCCCTATTCCTAACATAATCCATGTGCTTACTTTGGGTTTGGGCTTTCATTTTTCTCCCCAATTTTGTTGTTGCCAATTCAAATACTCCCCATGTACTGTCCCCGTCACTACCAACTCCTACTGTTTGGTACTCAGAGGGAAGCTGAAAATTGTCGGGCTCGGACAGATATTTCTCAGGTGGGCGTTTTCGAGCTCAACTTTTCAGGCCCGATTAAAGTTCTAGTGAGCATAAAACGTTTGTATCTATACTGTCGATCTACAGATGACATTTTTTTAACTATTTCACAAACAACCAGGAGACTTTGTTGGACACACATAAGCAGCAGTGCAACAGAACACCTGCACCACCATGCCCCTAAAGAAGTGTGCTTCAGCTACATTGGTCTCGACAATAATCATCAATAATAAGGCTTCAATCAGCTTCGATCTCACTGGAGATTTTCCTCAGGCCTGACATGAGTTGGTATGTGTGTAGCATCTACAGAGTCTGTGTTACCATGACAACAGATTGTTCATTGGTAAGTAGAAATGTGGCCAATCTATTGTTTCCCGTTTGGAGTCTGACCCTCTGGAACGCTCACCTGACACCACCAGAAAGTCATTTGCACACAATGAGAAGATTGTGAGACTGTGGTGGGAAACGAGATTACATTTGTCTGAGTTAATTTTCACAGTGGACTCTTCTTTAATTAATTTGATTCTACCAAGTGAGGAACAGATGCAGGTTCCAGCTTATGATCGTTAAGTTTAACGGCGCCCGGCGGCAGTTCACCTCAACTGACTCGACTGTTAAAGACAAGAAACGATGAATTAAGAAGAAGAAGAAGAAGAAGAAGTTATCCAACAGCAAACTGTGCTGATTATGAAGCGGGGATCATCTCTGCTCTCCAGGCTGGCTGCTGCTGATTTGTGTTTCGCTGCCAGCAGTCGGGCAGAGTTGGCGCTTTTCCCAAGATCCTCTTAGGCACATGCAGCTGCGGGCCACAACTCATCTGGATGGCTGGATTATGTGAATCTGCGTGTATGAATGTGTGTGCGCATGCAGGTATGGATATTGTCTCTTACTCGTATATATGCAGCTTCATATGTGTGTCTGTGCACCTGCAGCAGCGAGTGTATTCACATGTCTCTAATAGAGTTCCTCCTCCTCAGCTTAGTGATGATAAATCTTCAGAGTTCTCCAGCAGGACCGATAACCGCCGCCTTTGTCACTGAGGAGAACGCCTGCAGAGCCACCTGGGAGCCGCGTGCTGCCAGCTCCCATTAGAAGCACACTGGAGACGGATCGACACCTGAGGTGACCGAGGTGCACCGAGCCGTCAACTTGTCATATTTCTGTTACGGTCTGAGGGCTGAAAAACGCGGAAATTCAGAGCCAACGTTTCATCATTTGTGCACTTGTTATCCTGTCAGGTTTGTAGATGAAATACAGCCTCCAATCATGTTCTCAGACGTTCTTCTGCATCTAACAGGCAGATACGTAAAAGTTAAAGTTCTCGAGGTTGAAAAGACACACACGTGAAAATCTTGTAAGTAACACAAAGAAAAGTAAAAACAGGAGAACCATTTTTGGTATACCTAAAACCCTTTGTGAAAGCTTTCTTCTTTCTTCTCATCACTGGATGTTCTACTGAGGCCCCTTTTATATTCCATGGTTTCATGTAGAACCCACAGGGTTCTGCCAGGAACTCTTTTGTATACAAGGCCTTTCTCTATGACATATCCTCAGAATTCTACAGAGAACCTTTTTACATTCCAAGGGTTTCATTAAGAACCCACTCAGAGGACCCACCCACCCAAGAACCCCCTTTATATTCTGAGGGTTTCATCTAGAACCCACCCAGGGGGTTCTATAAAGAACCTTGTTTATATTCCAAGGGTTTTATCTGAGAATAACATTAAAAACGACGAGAATAATATATAGTTACAAAATAAAAACAAAGTGTCTAATACATTTGCATTTTGGAACATAAAACAGTGAATTTAACAAACTCCAGTCCAGCAGAGCAGGCATGATGGGAAATGTAGGCTGTCACCACAACCTGCTTTATAAACTGGAGCAGAGAGCTGGAGAACGCTCTGCTCCACCTACTGTTGGTTAGCATGAAAGTAAATGTAATTTCAGTTACATCTACATTTGTAAATATTTAATTATTAGAGGTTGAGTATTTTTTTTAATATCACCGGTGCTTTCAGTAGTCCTTGAAGAACTCGTCTCTCTAAAAGCTCATAGTGGAACCTTCAGTCTGACAAAGAAGCGACGCTCTTCAGTTAGAACCTTTTGATAAGGTGAGTGAGCTAAAAAAAAAACCAGGCGGGTGAAGATATCTCTGATGCCTTCAGTGAAGTGTGTCAGTTTCATGGTGTGAGTGGATTATATTGTGTCTCTTTACCGTCTCAGCAAACAGAAGAAAATTAGCATCTTCTTCAGTGTCGCTCGCTGCTCAGAAACGATGAGAGAACAGCAGGAAGCCCCGTTTGTTTTAGGATATATTTACCTTTGAGTCACTAATTAAGTGTACGGTGTCATGTACTGTGATTACAGATGTGACAGATAAAATGAACAGCGTGTGGCTGCCTGCAAGTGTGTGACTCATATGCCAGTATATTTAATTGGCAGCAGCTCTGTGAGGCTGCACTTGAGCTGTGTTTAAAAACCATTCACTCACTCACTATTCCCTATAGTGTTTATCATATAGTGAACTATGGTCCTGTGTGCTAATCACAAGCTGTAACAACCCACAAGATATTTAGGTCACAAGCTAGCTCATGAGCTAACAGCTAGAATCACCTTCAGTATAACTGCTGCACTGGTGACTAAAGTTGGTTGCTGATGTTAACATTACAGACGACAAAGCGCTAACTTTAGCTACACAGGTCAACCACTAACGTTAGCTCAGGGATCTGCAACCTTTACTCTTAAAAGAGCTGTTTTGGGCCAAAAAACCCCCACAAGAATCTGTCTGGAGCCACAACTATTAAATTCTGTGTTCCTTGGAGACTTTTCTCTGTTTTCGGATGTTGCATTCATGACTAAGAGAAAGACTATAACCAGCAGTACAGGCTACACGTTTTTACAGCTGGAGATTGTATAAGTAAATTTAGGTCTATAGCAACGATAAATTAAAATTAAAATATTAAAAACATATACGTTTTTTTCTTTCTATATATTTTTTTGTCATAAACCACAGAGAGCCACTGCGGAGGGGCAAAAGAGCCGCATGCAGCTCCAGAGCCACATGTTGCAGAACCCCCTGTTCGCCAGACAGACCAGACGTTGCTTACACAGACCAACTGCTAATTTGGTGAGGACGACAAGTACTTGGATGAGCCTCCCTGAGAAGATTTCTGAGAGTTTGTGCAGAAATTCCACCAACTTTTGCATCAGCTAGTTGGCTGGAGGAACATACCTGCCAAGACTTCAGTCTTTCAAATATGGAGGTATTTTTCTGTGTTGCTAAAATAGCTTTGGCCTGATGTAATCATCGCCAAATCCATTTCTTTATTTTGATTCTCATTAGCTGATGGAAAATCATACTTATCTGTGTCTGGGTGCAGATTTTCTCTGAACCATGCAGACATGTTGGACATTTCCTGAGGTAAATCTCTCTGCGGAGCTGTAGTTACCACATTTAACAGTGACTGACTCAGCTGAACTGAGGGTGCAAAATATTAAATTGAAAGTACAGTGAGTGTTTTCTTACCATGAACCAGGCCGGTGTCAGACAAACATAGAAAACTTTTCATGACGATTTGACAAGTTTTGGATAATTACTTTAAATTACTGAATAGGGGGCTAAATAATGGCCAAAGACTATTGTGTCTTTATCTTCTTCTCTTCAGTCTTTTTTCAGTAAAGGCCAAATATATCAAAGAGCCTGTAATTGTCACCTCACACCTGCTTCTCCTTGATTGAGAGTTTAGCGTGCAGAAGTGTCTTTGAAGTGTTGATTAAAGCATTTATCCTCCCACCTCAAAGGTCTACAGTGGATACTGAAGAGCTGCAGCTCCGTCACGTTCATCACTTTTAAGTTTCTGCGGAGAAACAAGTGCTCATCTTAAAACAGCCAAATGATCCAACGTCCAATAAGCTCATGTTGTTTTAATCACCGTCCCAGGTGTACATCATCTATCTTCATGCTGCGTTCACGAGACGGAGTAACATGCTGAGAATAGCTCTTGTATCCCATTTGAAGATTTTAGTTTTCTTCAAACATCTTCAGTCTTCGTCAATCACGGGAAAATCTAATCTGACTTTGGTTCCTCCTCATCAGTTTTCTTCCCGCTGAGCACACAAATCAAGTTTGAGGCGACGCCACTAAGCTGAGATTTTCCAGCACCTCCATCACTGCAACGTAAAGCTTAACAGGGAAATCAATCTGGTTGTTTGTCTCTTGGCTTTTTGTGTTTTGTAGAGACAAAATGAGTTATGTAAATTCTTTCTTTTATTTATTTGATTGGAATTCAGTCATCATTCCGTACATGAATAGTAATACTATCTCTGTTGCAGGGAGTCAGAGAAACTGAGTCTGACCTGCCTTCAAAATGTACTTTATGTGAGATAGTTGTATCGTGCTGCTGGGTCAGGGTCACAAGACAGACAGAGCCCTTCCAGTGGACCAAATTTAGTAAAGTGCCCCTCCAGTGAACAAAACATGGTCAAGTGTCCATTAAAACGTGGTAAAGGCCCACTTAAGTCCCTTTTAGTGGACAAAATGTGGTAAAATGCCCTCTAAAGTGCTCTCTTGGGTACAGAATTGTAGTAACTGTTGTTACCGTGTACAGGTGGTGCCCTTTTTATATTTTTTTTACCGCTGCCCCTCAGACAGTCTGAGATAGTCTCCAACACCATGTCAGTGTCATGTGCCTTCACTAGACGTGAAAAGTCCACACGTGTGTGAAGGTGCAGCACCAGCAGGAGGTGATAATGACGACGTCCGCTCTGTGTCCAATGGTGCAACAGTGACTAGAGCAAAGGACAAACAATCGTGACATGCTTATTTTAATCCACACCATCATCCTTTCCTAATGCTAACCACATGCTTTTAGTGCCCAAACCAAATCAAACTGTGACTGTTTTGTTTTGTGAACTATGTGTTATATTTGATGACCTGAGGTGAGAACGTGTTGTACTGTCCCATTATACTTTACATCGGCTGTCCTGCGTGCCTGTCAGGTTAGGGGATGGGCTTAACTAGTCCCACAGCAGGTGTTAGTTTGAAGGGGCCGTGCAAAATGAATCGAGACAATGAGAAGCCGGTGTGGGACCCGAAGCTGCGACGAGTTTACCTCATTTCCATGCAAAGTTTTGTTTCGAATCAATAAATAAACTATCAATGGACCACCGGCTAAAGAAGAGGAGAGTGAGCTGACCGAGTGACGAGCGTTGGACTCAGAGCCGTAGTGGAGAGAAAAACAGGTGAGCCCTACGAGCTCAAGGCAGCCGAGCCCCAAGTTTTCTTATTCTTTCATATATGCATTGGCGACCAAGCTGTGGAAGCCCGAGACGAGCATATGCCAAGTTTCCTCGGGTTGTGTTGCCATGACAACACACAAACACACATACACACACACACAGTTTGTACTTTTGAATGAGCAATAAACTCGAGAGGAAATGAAAAACTGCCCGATTTCATTCACGTGAAAGATGTCACAATGCTTTTGTCTCATTGTGCAGAAACACACACACAAACACACACTGAGTGAGTTTTCTTTAGCTTGTTTCTGTAAACTGTGCTGCTGCTCGAGGATTTTTCCGTCTGTTCTTTTGTGGAGGTTTCATGAATAAACATGAACTCTTGTCATTGTTTTTATTTCGGGAGCAGAAAAACAGAACTGCTGCATCGAGTTTTTGTGTTTTCTAATGTTCTTTTGTTGTCGACGTACGTGTTACTATTCCAACTATTGTTGCTGTTTGTGTCGAGCTGGTGTTGTCGATGAATGCATGTGAGGAAATACAATAAAAATGCAGAATAATGTGTGTATTCTATTGTCTATATTTAGACTGAGAGGTGGATGTGAGAGAGTGTGCATCGCTGCATTTTATTTTTGACAAATAGTTCATTTATCCACAACATACAGCTGCTAGAAGGATGTCAGTGGTTAAATCCACGTGTCAGAATATATTCCTCTGAGCAGGTGATAGAAAACAGAAACGAGAGATTGTGCTTTTTGTCATCTGTTCCTCTCACATCAAGACAAACTGGGGATTCATGTTTTAATTTGTTTTGCAGCTATTTTCTTCATTTTTCAGAATTCATTCTGAAGTTAAAAGCTGTGTTTTATCCGTGGGGACAGGGTGGGGACAGGTTTAAACTCTTGAAGCCTGCAGGCCTCTGCAGTGTTTTAATCATATTTCTTAAGTAAAAATACTTCAGGGAGACGTTTTTGAGTATTTAAGCAGCTGTGTAGATGGACACTTTTTTCCCAGAGTGGTAATGAACAAAGGAAATGAGAAGCTGATCACAGCTGGAAGATATGAGGACAGATTGAGGACGGTGAGGACGCAGTAGGAACACCTTAGAAAATAAAAAAAGAATTATTTAATATTTTGAAACAACATTGAGCTGAATGTTTATGAAGGGGTGTTATATATTTTTACATACACATCAATAGATTAATGATTCCTAAAATGCAGCATTTGAGACATTTGGAGAGGACCTGAGACAGGCAGCACAGACCTTCAGTACGTCATGTTCGTCGTGTCAAGTTTCGATTCGACACCAAAACTACTTGATCAGGCTACTGGCAGGCAGACAGCCACCATCGTCCTGCTGCCTAAAGACAGTCTGCAGTGTATAGAGACTACCACCCAGCAGTTCTCACCCCGACTCTGATGAAGCACTTTGAGAAAGAAAGATCCCCAGAGGATGCAATTCTCACTGCCCTCCACTCTTGAGAAGAACACCACCTACATCAGATCATGCACATCATCCTGTTTGTTGATTTCAGCTCAGCATTTGATTTAATCTCCTCAATGAAGCTGACTGGTCAACTGAACACTTTGGCCCTGAGCCACATTCTACAGCTGGATATTAGACTTCCTCACAAACAAACTCCAGACAGTTCACCTCCTCCACTCCAGTACTCAACACTGGAGTCCCTCAGGGCTGTGTGCTCGGCCCCCTCCTGTTCACACTGTACACCTACAACTGCAGCCCCCAACAAGGAGAGAATTTTATTGTGAGGTTCACAGATGACACCACCGATATCATGACTTCATATCAGGAGGAAATCAACAGTCTTGGGTAAAACCAATGAGGCAAAGGCGCACAACTCCATCTACACAAGTGGAGCTGAGGTAGAGCAGGTGAACAGTTTAAGGTTTCTGGTAATCAACATCACAGAGAACCTGTCATGGACGTCACACATGTCCACCCTGGTAAAGAAGGCTTCTTCTTAACGTCTACAGAGGAGCAATTTAAAGCATCCTGTCTGGTTTCACAGCCCAAGACAGAAAAACTCTACAGTGGGTGATTAAAAACTGCCCCAGAACATCATTATTACCCATTTACTGAGCATCACTGACTGATTCCACCAAGCTCAGCACGTCTGCACGGTTTTGATTTGTCCTCCACACACCTCCAGCCCACAACAGGAGTGTTTCAGAGGGTTTTCAGCAGTGGAGTGTTTTGTCCACTTGATTATGTTTACTAGCTCAGATATTATTGATCTGGTCCTCTTTTGTTGCTTATTGTGCTTCTACCACTGATGAGTAGGTCAAGTAGTTTCTTTTCTGTCTGTTTCATGATTGCCAGTCTGCTCAGGGTCTGTTATTTTGAAAATTGACCTAATTTTCTCTTTCCTGCCCTGCACAATATGCTTTGTGTAGATTGATGCGCCATCTGTCAATAAAAGACTTGGCACATTTTTAAAGCAGACGTTGAGGTGCTGCTGATGGACAGTTTGTCCTTCAACACAGTGTAAAATAAATGACACACACTGTATATTTTTAATGTCAGGACCTTAAAGTTGGTTCTAAAACACCGTCAGTAGACTGATGATGATTCTGAACGACACCGAGTTCTTCAAGATGAGCTGATACGTTCACCTGCAGCAGGATGGTGTCAGTAAACTGTCAGTGAGTTGATGTTTTCATACTGGAGGACACCTGAGGGATGACAGGAGACGCAGATGTAATATCAGAGACCCTCTGAGGACGCCGCAGAGCTCAATCTGTTTGTTTTTCCACTTTTCACTTCAGTTTGAAGGAAGGAAGTTAAGAATCTGTGAAAC
>JAJHUR010105905.1:1083-12238 GCA_027495735.1 Lutjanus campechanus
TTCAAAGAGCACATTTTAATTTGAGGCTATGTTGGTGTTTGCTCTGTTTTATGCATCTTTTTATTCAGCCCACTGCTTCATCACTGCAGACTGTGTAATTAAACGGACAATGGCAGGAAGCTGCATAATAGCTGTTGCTAGCAGATCACTCTCCTGCTGTTTCAGAGTTAAGTCTCAGTGTTGAGCAACGTCTGATGAATTGCATTTATATATATTTATATTATTATGACATACCACTCCTTTCTCCCAGATGACCGACATCCTGTCCTCCACTCCGTTCACTCCGTTGGGGATCTTGGTGAAGTCGTCTTTGCCGAGGGCCTTCTGGCACATGGAAAAGGTGCAGTTGTCTGTCCCCGTCACACTGAGATCATCACTAGAACATTTGATGCAGTAAATACATGTATTAGTGAAAGATTAAACAGATACAGGCAATAGGCGTTAAGGAAATAAAAATACAAAACAAATACTGAGAGTTGTAATTATTTAGTCATCATTGAGGCTCACTTCATATGCAAAGTAGACCATGAACTGTATAAAAGGTTTGACACAAATAAAGTTTGACTGATTGACTGATTGATTGATAAACCAGCACTTTCATGACATTTTTATAATCTGTGGTGATATAACTTGTTGGACCTTATTGGTTGCTTCACTTTCAGTTCCACCTACTTGGCCAGCAGGTCCATGAGATACCCAGGGGTGCTGGGGTCAGGTCTGAGGGGAGGACCCATGACGAAGCTGGCAGCATGAGCCCACTCTTTGTGCCAGTAGTGAGTACCGTCAGTGCCCAGTGCGGCTGCAATGGGCTCCCCGAAAACCACATGCCCTGTACACAGAGAGAGAGAGAGACTTAAAAACAAACTTTTTCTTCGTAATGTTCAATCAGGAAGACTATCTTTATGCCTCATTCATCCATAACGGTCTTTCACTCCCCTGCTCTCTCTTTCTTATTCTCAATCAGCTATTCATGGGCATTCACTCTTTAAGTTAACCAACCAGATTTAGCCACAGCCTCCATCAGCCAATCATGTCGTTGTGCCAGAACTTTAAATCTGATCTCCTCTCTGCCGCTGTCAGCTGTCATTTCTGCACAGAATTGTTGTGACCCTCCTCCACCCCATTCTCCTCCAGTTCTTCTAATCTAGTTCCCAGGTTGAGCTCATCAGAAGTCCAGTTCTCATCTCATCCAGATCTTCAGCCGTCCCTTCACCACCACCACCACCACCAGTGTCTAGACTCCATCAGAGGTTTCCTTTACTTTTCACGGCTTCACTACACCCTTTATACATGATGATGTCACAGACTTTTCACATTTCTCTCTAAATCGTGCTCATGTCAAATAAATATATTTGTACACTCAGAACGAGTCTCTCCTGATTGAAATAAGTGTTAGAGCCAAAGAAAGCCAAACATGAACAGCTAACCGGGATAAAAAGCTTACATGAGTCAGGCAGCATCATGCAGAGGACATGTAACAAGCACACCATTAATACAAAACAGTATTAAGCAGACAGTCAGCACTTCAACAGTTAAAACATGAACTTAAGCAGTGAAAACACGACAACATAAAATCACATTATGGAAGACAATCAGCACAAGCAAACAACAGAGAATCATATTACATTACAGTAGACATAAAACCAGAAGGGATGCAGACGCAGACAAAAAGCTAAGCAAACAACAGCAGACAGGGCAGGCCTGCAGTGAGCAGGTATGATGGCTGGTCTGGTTGATTTTTAGCCTTTCAGGTTATGTGCAAAGGTACAGTAAGAGTCGCTGTATGATGGGTATTCAAAAACAGGGAAACTCTTACTGCAAAAGCTGTCTGGCCGAAAGAGACGGCTATCTCTTCTCTTACTCTAGATCTTGTTAATCTATCCATCACATTATTTAAGAGATGAATGCACTGTAAAAAAAAAAAAAAAAAAGTTGAGTTAACTAACAATTTTAAGGCATCTGTCTTCAGTAAAAGTTTTCAATCAAACTGAAACTCTTTGAAATTAACCGAACAACGGTTTCCCAACCTGTAATCTTTTGTTGGGATGATTTACTTTTCTTCTTTTAAAAAAAAAGTTGAATCTTTGAGTTTTAGAAACAGAAAAAATGTATTCCAAACAATGTTGAGTAAATCCATTAAAGTGAACGCAAATAATAATCAATAATCTAATGGTCTCGCATAGCCAGATCTCACACTCACCACTGGAGAGACGTCTGGCTCCATACATGCACATTCTGTTGGAGGGGAAAAAACACCCTGCCTTGTTTGCATTTCTTTAAATCAATCACAAACATCTTGGGTGACGCTAAGCTCAGGATGCAGCGACAGTGTCAAAATAGTGTCAAGGGGGAACTTGTTTGCATGTTGGAGGGCGAGGTCTGGCATCAAAATGACTACGTCACTGCAAAACAAAAGGTAACAGCTGTTATGTTGTTTATGTTCATACCATTAGTGTCCCAGATGCTAATTTACAGTTTTCAGCATGTAGGGTTGCAGCTCGGAGGTTGTTCTTGTTTTCCAGGGACTTTGAAAAGGTAGATAACGGACACCATGATGCTGCATGAAACAAGTGACCAGTAGCAGGACTTATACCTGCAGTTTGCATCCGGTGAGCCAGACTGATAATTTAATATATTCAATTGCATTGAAATTGTCAGGCATTTATTTGTTATCATTTTTAATCTAGAGTTGTTCAGGGTGAATTTTGTTGAACTTGCCTAACTTGTTTTCTAAACCGCAGACACAGACACCAAAGTATTTGAGGCTGGAAACTTGCAGTTTCTCACCAGATACACTTGAACTTTCTGAGCATGATAACGGAAGGACATTAAATATCAAGATCACACGTAGGGCCATTCTCTCTCAGCCTTGCCCGATTCCAACAGCAGGTGGCAGCATGCCACACTCACCATCCCTGCGTGCATTAGACACCACCTTGGCGGCAGACTTGCTCATGACATGGACCACATACAGCGGGCAGTTGACAGCGTGGGCGATGGTGATGGCCCGCTGGGTGGCCTCTGCCTCCACCTCCTCTGGCCGACACAGCTCGTGGCCCTCGGGCCCCGTGATGCCCATAGACAGCATCTTCTTAGCCCCCTGTCGAGTCCCAGCAGGGACGGGGACAAGAAGGCAACATTAAGGTTAAAGGAGATGGCAGGATAACAACAGCAGTGTCTGAAAAGGAACAGACTATAAATACATCTAAAAGTAAATTTGCAAGGAACATGTGAAAACACGGACCAACAAGTCCAAAGCAGTGCTTTAAACGACGTTAACCACTGTGTTTTGGCTTCACCTTCTTATTGTTTGGGACCTGACAGACTTCAGTACAAATTGACTGCAAAATTAATCTTTTTCCCTTTCTTCCCTTTGCCGCAATCTGACTTTGCTCATTTGATGAAAGTGAAAAAAAATAAGAAAATGATAAAGCATTTATATTATGACAGGTAAGGGAATATTTCATGTTTTCTATGTTATAGGTGCTATGGATGAAGAAATATAAACAGTGGAAACCGTTAGTTTACTGTCAGAGAGGAGTAAAGAAAATATTCACATTTAGGAAGCTGGAATCAGAGAGTTTTGACTTTATTTAAATCTAAACATGACTCAAAATGATTAATCAATTATCAAAATAGATGCAGATGAATTTAATAGTTGATTAATAATCAGTGTTTTATGTCCTTTGTTAGGTTTATTAGCTTTTCCAGCCGTTTATTCCTTTGGTGTGCACAATTAACTGATTGACTGGCTGATTTAAAGACAAAAAATGGTGATATTTCCACCCAGTGAAGCTTTTTTTCACTAGAAGTCATAATATTGAATTGGCAGCTGTGTGCACACTGTGCATGATAGTATATCATTCTTTATTTTAAAACTGTAATCTTACTAATAACCCCCAATTTTACAAAATGTATCTGTAATCTGATTACATCTTTTTTTTTTAAATCTGTAACTGGAATACAAAATTAAGGTAACTCTTTCTTTTTTTTTTAACTTTACTTCTATGATACTTTGCCTCATGGTAGCCTGACTGCTTCCAGCTAGCCACTTGGTTCTGCTGCTGCCTGCACAGTAAAATCATGACATAATGGTATAAAAAAAAGTAATTTTTGCTCAGTGGAAAAAAAAAATCCTGTCAAAACTTATGGCAAACGAGATGCAGCAGCAAAATGACATTCAGCTATATTTTTATGTACAGTCAGACTGTATTATATGGTGCTGCATTTGAATTATACACTGCACAGTAATTTAATTTGCACAGTGACGTGAAATGCAGTAAATAGTGAAGCTGTTTCTTTCATTACTTAATATTCATGTAATAAATACACAAATGTCAATTAGATGGTAATCTGCATGAATAATAAAGAGAAATAAAGATTTAGTTTATAATAATCAAAGACATCAAACGTGTATGTACAGTAGTGTTATGAATGTTTTGTGTCAATTAGACCCCAGAGCCTCTGTTATATGTCTTATGAACAAAGTAGTGCTGTATATAAAGTCAGCATCATTTTTTGTAGCAGACTTCTGAAATATGACATCAGTTCAAAATCGTGTTTAGAAGCAATTCTCATGAAATTAGGAATAAATCATGAGGTATCAACCTGTGAGAACAGTGTTATGAATGTTTTTTTGAACTGTCACAGAAGACACAAGGGCCCCAGGACAGAACATTTAGGTTAACATTACAAATTCAAGCTTACTACACCTTTAATACTTCTCTGAGTGTCAGCATTAATCATGTTTCACACCACCAGAGACCGCCCGCTCACTTTTTTGGTATTTGCTGCTCCCTAGTGGCAAAATGTTGTCATGACATTTTTCAAATTCATTGTATTTTATTTTATTTTTTTTTAAATTTCATTTATTCATCCAATTATGTTTTACTTTTTCCTGTGTTACAATGACATAATACAAACAAATTTATGAGAAATAAGTGGCCATTTTGACTTATCAAAGCAGAAACATAAAGGTGGAACTAACATTCCAATTAAATATGGCTCCTTCTCATTGTCGCATTTCAAGTTATGCCAGTGAGCCATTAAGTACAACACAAAGGTCCTGGTACCAGCACATGTAGATGAAAATGGTGTTATTAATGTTAATAATTACACTGGTGCTTTTCTGAGTATGACATGTTAAACTTTCTGTTGTCAAATCAACTCATTTTTGTGACCATAGTAAATTCTTCAGGTTAAAAGTTTGTTGTGGTAGACACTAGACAGGTATTTCATCATGTTGCTCTCTTAAACATTTGCTCTCATTGCTGCTATAGACAGCGTCAATGGTGCTTGAACTACCTGGAATATGTAGGTAGAGTTTTCAGAAATTACATTTCTGAAGTGTGGCCATATTATGCTCATTTTCAAGTTCAGACTTTAATTTTGGGTTTCTACTAGAACAGGTTTACATGCTTTCAAAAGAACACTATTTTTTCTCATACTGCCCATAGCTGCAGCATCTCTAATCGCCCTCTGTCTGAAACACTTCTGTCTCTTCAAGGCCTCAAGACCAAGCCAAACTCTATTGAATACAGCACAAAGACAAGATTTTTAATGTTCAAACTAATCAACTTTATTCGGTTTTGTAAATGTACGCTCATTCTGAATTTGATGCCTGCAACATGTTCCAACATGTTGCATGGTAGAGTCTTTATTGCATTAGTAGATGGGGTAATCGATAAAGTTTATCAGTTTGAACATTAATTGTCTTTTTACTGTATTCAATCGAGTACACATTGAAAATGATTTGGAAATGATTGCATTCTGTTTTTATTTTGCCAACTTATTTGGAATTGGGGGGTTGCAGGTGCATATTATGCAAATGTGTGAATATGTGATGTCACCACGTAACAAAAACAACGGCTGGATTACAAACGAGACATTTCAGGCAGATCGTGAGGAGTGTGTGGCACGCACTTTGGTCTGGGCGACTTTGTAGACCATTAACAAGCAGAAAAAGCTATATAACACATTAAAGGAAAGGGAAAGCCCCAAAAGGATAATATGACCACTTTAAAATGCAATTTTGGCATTTTTATTACTGAACGCTGCTGAATTTTCGATTACAATTAGTGCCACAGTGTCTGTTTGCTCGCGACAGGATGCAGGTCTCTTGAATGAAGAAACAGATGCTTCCATTATGGTTAAACATTAATCCCTGATTGGTTTTAGACTGTGGTTTGTTAACACATGGTCATTATTTACTTGACCTGCCCTGACAAAACCTTTCTGGTTAAAGATGATTGCAGCTTGTGTGGGATGTTTAGGACTGATTGTGTTCAGATTTGGTCAATTTAGTGTTACCATTCATGCTGAGAACAATGGCCACCAGTTCTACTTGCAAAATTCTCAGTATATGCCACATAACAAAGCATACAGTATTTCTCAAGCTTATAACGGAAAAATGGAAACTAATCTTACATTATGACAAAAATGGGGAAAACTCATTTCATTAATTCACTCTAGTTAATAAAAATCACATTTGCTCATACTAACCTCTGCAATCAGGTCTCCATTCTCAGCATGCACCTGAGCCATGGCTCCAATCTCCTTACACTGCGAGAAGGCAGCATAGAGCTCATCGTCGTGCAGCATGAACATGTCTTTATAGGCCATAAACATCTTGAAGGAATTCACTCCCTTCTCTCTGGCCAGTGTCTGCATCTCCTCTTTGACCTGGAGGGGAAAAAAAAAAGGTTTGAAGACATAATAGGGGGAATAGCTCGGATTAACCCTTTCTGTCATACATCCCCCAAAAAAACAGGGAAATACAAATTCTATTTGACGTTTTTCCTTCAGAAACACTTCTTTGCTGCTATTTTTTGACACTGATTTATTTAGAACAAACATTCTTGAAATCCAGAGGTTCTCAAAGTTTTGATGACTGAGTGCCAATTTAGGGAGGAAAACCCATGTAATTTATCTCACGATGGCATTTTACATTCAATTTCACGAGCTCCAAATTCAGCAGTAGGCAAATAGTGTGTTAAATGTAGGCTATTGAAATTGAAAGTATTGAAATGGATTGTGGATTATTAAAATATAACGTATGCATTTCATGTCACATTCAGGGGCTGCACAAACTGTTTAAGCGTGCCGCACACTGAGATTATGTTGTAATCCAACACTTAGCCAAAATAAATTTCTTTTTTTTTTTTTTTACTGAACACTGATCTGCTCGTTCACCTTGTCGCTCCACCACGTGACGGCGACATGCAGCGAGTAGTCGCAGCAGACCTTGGGGTCAGCAGTCTTACGCCAACAGTCGTAGGCCTCCAGGAGAGATTTTCCCCTCTGGGGGATGACAAAGTCCAGGATCATCGTGGTCCCTCCTGCTACAGCGGCCTGGTGAAACACAAACATTATCACATAGGTGCCAGTTAAACATTAACTGCCCGATGCTGCCAATGACACTGACACTTAAAATAAAAATCTCAGATGGTTTAAAAGACTTGATTGAAACATGAAAGGCCACATCTAGAGCCAGTGTGGGGCTGGGTGATATGGTGATATGATATCCAAAATCTTACATGATATCTAGTTTCATATGACTATACTGACATAAAATTGATATGTTACCCAGCCGTAAGATACTGTTGGTCAACAGCATTCTGGACAACTGTAGACACATGGTGGTGCAATATGGCGGCCTCTGAGGAGGAACCCTTTTTATATATAAACGAGTCATTCTAAGGTAACAAAAACACAATGATTCTTATTTTCAGGTGATTATACACTAATGAAAACATACTTATATTGTATTACATTTCTGATATATTCTTCAAATAAATCCCCATAAATCTTACACACTGGACCTTTAAGAATACAGACACGAAACACAAATATTTTACTGCTGATGGATGTTACTCCACACTGCTCAAACACACTGCAGTAATCTGTGGCACCTTTATCAGCACAGATTACTCAATACCAGTGTCAAACTGATAAGTCAATACATCAATGAGTCTGGATCAGTCATGGACACTGCATGACAAACACTGGTCTCTGATCCGATACTTTTTTTACTTAATTTGTACGGTATTCTTGTTTGTATATAGTATTCTTGTTTGTACATAATTCTTGTGTTTAACTTTTCAGTGCTTTAAGTTTTAAGTCTCTTCAGACTTATCATCTTTTTTTGTTCCACTATGCCGCAACACCAAGTCAAATTCCTGCGCACTTTGTAGATTTGTCGAACAAATCAGTTCTGAGTCTGATTCCGATTCTCATCAGTGAATCAATTGCAAACCAAAGATATGATTTTGGACTTTATACGGTTCATTATGGTGGACAAAATAACAGGAACAACACATTATCTAATAAGTTATACCTATGTAAACCTCAAACTGTTTGGTTTTTTTGACAGGTGTGGTTCAGAATATCTACCATTACTACTGAGACGACAGTTTAAGGTGTTGTTTGGTTTGCTTTGGTGCTTCGGTGAGGATTTGCTGTGACTGCTACACATTTGTTTCTCTTCGCCACATCACAACATTTCGCAGTGTTGCGAGTGATGCATTCAGACAGCGACTCTCTGTTCCTCTTTGAGCTACTTCATATCGTCCTGACACCTCAATTAGAAAACTTGCGATGGTCATACTTCTAATAAAGCTGACACAAGCTGCTAATTGGCATTTGATTTAATGTGACTCACTTGTATGTCAGCCTGTTAAACTGCAATGTGCAACAAAATAACAGAAAGACGAGGATAACTGACTAACTCTGAATGAAAATGTTTGTATGAGTTTTTTTCTTCAAAAATATATGTCCACACCCTCTCTAGATTATCTCTGGCCTTTGTTATAAATGTTAATTAAGTCAAACGAGTTCAAAATATATTTCTGGTCACAACCTTCAAAATAAAACACCAACATGAATATTAAAAATTAAAAATTGAAAAAAGAAAAAAAAATCAAATACTTTAATCATTCACTAAAGGTGTAAATTAAATAGTAGTACCACAAATGAATCCTTCACCTATAGTGTATGAGTAAATGTCACACAGGTGTTTATTACCAGAGGAAAGAAAGTTGGTGTGCTGCAAATTCTTTGTGGTTCATTATACAGGACAGAGCCAAAAGTCTGCTTTTTGTGACATGCAGTGGTAGAAAGTAACTACATTTACTCAAGTACTGCATTTATATATACATTTGAGGAACTTCTACTTTAGTATTTACATTTTCTATACTTTCAGGTCAGAGGCAACTGCATTTATTTGATAACTTTTGTTGCTATTGTGGAAAAAAATTCTTCGCCCAAATAGTGAGAGTTGCTAGTTCTCTGAAGAATTACCAAGACGGTGTGATGAATCAAATCTCTTTACTTCATGCAGCATGGAGAGAAGACTCAAGCACAGTGTTCTCTGCAGGTTCTCACAGTGACTGGCCTTATATACAAAAACAACAGTTGATGATTCCATAACAATGCTGATTCAATCACTCCTCCTTGATTCAATCACTCCTCCTTCAGATGTTAACAATGTGTAGCACACTAGCCTTCTTGATCAAATGCCCCATTGATCTTACATTCACACTTACAGTCAGCTTCCTTCCTCACAACTTAAATACAAAGGATCCCAAAATCAATACACTGATTATTCATCAAAAATTGTTCATCTTCCACACTATGTAATGCCCCCTTTTGACACACAGTGTTAACACATTATAATTGGGGATTTTACTTTATACTTACTTAAACATTCAGTGATTAGCAAAACAGTATTAATTACTGATTGTAACTATTCAGAAACATGACACAACATTTTATCTACACAACTTATATGAGTTTCCCTCATAAATAAAATGTAATTATACCATTTCCAGGAGCCCAGTGAGACATAAGTAACTCTGGTACCTTATCATTGTTTGTCTCAAAGGGTATTTTAACGTATAATGGTGTTTTCTCTTCTCCAACTATCCCAGTTATCCATCTATAAAGGAGAGCTCGCATACAAGTAAGAGCACAAGTACAAAAACATAAAGTAATACCAAATACAACCAGAACAGGTATAAATATATGCAAAACCATAGCACCCCAAGGACCAAACTGATCAGTTAACCAGTTGTTGAAACTGAAACCTGCTGAATCGGAAGGGCCAAATGCATCCCGAATCTTTCCAAGTGCTGTGATCACACTTGTTATATTGTCTGAGTTGTCAGGGATAATAGTTACACATGCTTCACCCGTTATGTTTAATGTTTTACACAATCCTCCAGTTTTTGCTAGAATATAGTCAAGGGCCATTTCATGTTTTAGCAGAGTTAGCCTATGGGATTTATCATTAGCTGCCAAATACTGAAAACCTTTTATAGTTTCATTCGCAAAAGGCCGACATTGAATAAGTAATATTATCGATATGATCAGCCAAGAATGTAACGCCATACCAAGGGAATAAGCCAATACCCCATTTTTCACCTAAAGAAATGCGCCAATGATAAGACTCAAGGTTAAAGAACTGTGCCATTTCCCGTTTATGGATGTGGCCATACTGTGAATGTTGATTTGGAGTTATTGGAAGTAATGCTAGATTAGTAATGGTAAGATTGACAAAATAACAGCAGCCAGACCATCCTGGAGGTAAGAACAAAAAAGCCTTATTCCCACAAAGCCAATAAAAATTACCAATAGGTGGTATGCCTTTGTGTGCAGGAGCTTTTAGGAATTTCTTAATTAATACAGTTTCTCCAGCTTTAACAGTGATATTAGTGAAACTAGACTCTGATTTATATACAGTTAGACTGGCCACAGGGGTTGTACAACGTGAAATTCCCATAAATTGACCTGTACCATTTGAACATAAACAGATAGGGTGTGAAATAGTTGTGCCTTTGGTAGGGATTTCTGCAGGTTCAGCATAAGTAGAATTTAAGGGGAATGGCTCTGGGAGCATGTGATCGCAAAACCAATTTACACAAGATAAATAAACATTTGTTTGGTCTTTTGTGTGACCATATATTGTTCTTCTTGCATTATACCATGTATGGTGAGAAACCTTACACCACTCACGTGTGTTACTATCCATACGTGGATGGCCAGCAAAATACTGAACTAAAGTGACAACTGGGTCTAAGCATGGACAGTGTCTTACTTCAAGTTGGAACAGAGAATGCCAGTTTGCTGGAGGACTCTGAACAGCTAGGACAGTGGTGTT
>JAJHUR010105907.1:0-20578 GCA_027495735.1 Lutjanus campechanus
AAAAAAAAAAGCTGCAAGCCAGTCATGTATGGAGTTGTTGTGGCCGAGTGGTTAAGGCGATGGACTAGAAATCCATTGGGGTCTCCCCGCGCAGGTTCGAATCCTGCCAACAAGGGTTGTGTCAGCTGAGCTCATGATGATTTGCTATATATTTGCTGTGACATCACAATGGTCCATCTCCAGTCCACTGTGATGTCACAGTTGCACATGTTTAGATTTCAAACACTGTGAGATGACTCATCTATTCTGTCTGCAGTGACATCACAAAGCACTGTGCTCTGTCCACTGTGACATCACAAAGCACTGTGTATTGTCCACTGTGACATCATAATTGGCTTTGATCTGTCCACTGGGACATCACAAAGCACTGTGTACTGTCCACTGTGACATCACAATTGGTTTTGATCTGTCCACTGTGACATCACAAAGCGCTGTGATCTGTCCACTGTGACATCACAAAGCACTGTGTTCTGTCCACTGTGTTCTGTGCACTGGGACATCACAATTTGCTTTGATCTGTCCACTGTGATATCACAAAGCGCTGTGATCTGTCCACTGTGACATCACAAAGCACTGTGATCTGTCCACTGTGACATCACAAAGCACTGTGTTCTGTGCACTGGGACATCACAATTGGCTTTGATCTGTCCACTGTGACATCACAAAGCGCTGTGAGCTGTGATCCAATGCGATAGGATGTGGTCACACTATTGTGACATCACTATTGCAATTTTACATCCACAATTGGACGTCCTCAGTGCAGATGGAGAGATCACAGTTGTTGACCATAGATTGAAAAAAAAAAGCTGCAAGCCAGTCATGTATGGAGTTGTTGTGGCCGAGTGGTTAAGGCGATGGACTAGAAATCCATTGGGGTCTCCCCGCGCAGGTTCGAATCCTGCCAACAACGGTTGTGTCAGCTCAGCTCATGAAGATTTGCTATATATCTGCTGTGACATCATAATGGTCCATCTCCAGTCCACTGTGATGTCACAGTTGCACATGTTTAGATTTCAAACACTGTGAGATGACTCATCTGTTCTGTCTGCAGTGACATCACAAAGCACTGTGTTCTGTCCACTGCGACATCACAATTGGCTTTGATCTGTCCACTGTGACATCACAAAGCACTGTGTTCTGTCCACTGTGACATCACAATTGGTTTTGATCTGTCCACTGGGACATCACAAAGCACTGTGTACTGTCCACTGTGACATCACAATTGGTTTTGATCTGTCCACTGTGACATCACAATTGGCTGTGATCTGTCCACTGTGACATCACAAAGCACTGTGTTCTGTCCACTGTGACATCACAATTCGATGTGTCCAGTCGGCTGTGTTCATTTCTCAATTGGACACCTTCAGTCTACTCAGACACACAATTTGTAGCTGGAATGGTAAAGCTTCGCCGTTAGTCTACTGTGACATCACAACTGGACATCTCCAGTTAATTGTGCCATCACAGATGAATTTTACATCCACAATTGGACGTCTTCAGTGCAGATGGAGAGATCACAGTTGTTCACCGGATATTGAAAAAAAAAAAATAGCTGCAAGCCAGTCAGGTATGAAGTTGTTGTGGCCGAGTGGTTAAGGCGATGGACTAGAAATCCATTGGGGTCTCCCCGCGCACATTCGAATCCTGCCAACAACGGTTGTGTCAGCTCAGCTCATGAAGCTTCGCTATATATCTGTTGTGACATCACAATTGTCCATCTCCAGTCCACTGTGATGTCACAGTTGCACATGTTTAGATCTCAAACACTGTGAGATGACTCTTGGATCTGTTCAATCGACTGTGGCATCAGATTTGGGTCTATTCTGTCTGCATTGACATCACAAAGCACTGTGTTCTGTCCACTGTGACATCACAAAACACTGTGATCCGTCCACTGTGACATCACAAATGGCTGTGATCTGTCCACTGTGACATCACAATTCGATGTGTCCGGTCTGCTGTGTTTAGTCCACGATGAGATGTATTCCATCCACTGTGACATCACATTTGGATGTGTTTGATCCACAATTTCACATGTTCTGTCCACAATCAGATGTGGTCTGTCCACTCTCAATGCGATAGGATGTGGTCACACTATTGTGACATCACTATTGCAATTTTACATCCACAATTGGACGTCTTCAGTGCAGATGGAGAGATCACAGTTGTTCACCGGATATTGAAAAAAAGAAAAAGCTGCAAGCTAGTCATGTATGGAGTTGTTGTGGTCGAGTGGTTAAGGCGATGGACTAGAAATCCATTGGGGTCTCCCCGCGCAGGTTCGAATCCTGCCAACAACGGTTGTGTCAGCTCAGCTCATGAAGATTCGCTATATATCTGCTGTGACATCACAATGGTCCATCTCCAGTCCACTGTGATGTCACAGTTGCACTTTTAGATTTCAAACACTGTGAGATGACTCATCTGTTCTGTCTGCAGTGACATCACAAAGCACTGTGTACTGTCCACTGTGACATCACAATTGGTTTTGATCTGTCCACTGTGACATCACAAAGCGCTGTGATCTGTCCACTGGGACATCCAATACAATGTTTGATAACCACATTTGAGAAATAAGCAAAAATGTATGTTAATGTGTGTATTCTACTGTATATTTGTATATCATATAATGTTTCAAGAATTTTGGCTCAGAATTTTTCTACTCCCTAATATTAGAATTGGCATCTGCCTCAAAAATCCAGGATCGGTTGGGTTCAATTATGTTATATTAGAAAGTGGCTACTTTCATGAGTAAATCATAGTATGAGACACATATCAAGGCATCTAATATATTTAATAAAAATACATAAGCAATGGGAAATTCTTAACGTTTTTTTTATTTTTTATTTTATTTTTGCTTCAGGGCACGTGGGCAGAAGTTGAAGGCTCAGGATGCATGAACTGATTTTCTTGTCTGGCATTTGAGCCTAATTACTTTTCAAAAAACTAATTAGTAGCCATCCACTGAATGAGCGTCCATGCTCTATATTTAGATTTACTTTGTCTCTCATTGACTCTTTTTTAACTGGCAGTGACTTGAGCTCATTCTGGTGCTTCCTCGTGCTCATGGATTTGACACTATTGCTCTCCTGTGGTGGCTGCATGTAACTGCAGCTGCTGCAGCCACAGGTATCTGAACTGAGAGGTTTGCCTGCCTGTGAGCTTGTACACAGCTGCACAGAACAAAGCCGATGGATCATCCCCATTTCTATGGGCTCAGGCGAGTGAGCTGAAGCAACCAGGCGACGCAGCTGATCGCGTGCTGCTTTCTCTGTTAATTCATATGGAAGATCTGACACTTTCTCCTTCAGTTTGGTCCACTATCTTTCCTCCCCTTTTGCAATTTTTTCTCTCCTCTCACTCACACTCAGCCAGTCTTCCCCCGTTTTCTCCCTCACTCTTAGAAAGCCTGGCT
The DNA here is from genome assembly GCA_027495735.1 of Lutjanus campechanus. NCBI lineage: Eukaryota > Metazoa > Chordata > Actinopteri > Lutjaniformes > Lutjanidae > Lutjanus > Lutjanus campechanus. Next base: position 3,416 of record JAJHUR010105907.1, read on the forward strand.
GCACACAGACCAAGGAAGCCCCTGTGGATGCCAATACTGCTCAGCAGAATGCAGGCTTTGCACACACACACACACACACACGGTTGGCTCAGAATGGCATCTTATTGGATTGGACTGGTATTGTTTGATCAAATGCCTCTAGGGGGGAGGAGGCTCTCTGTATGATCATGAAATCGTCTTTTTCTAACAAATTCAGCAAGATAGAAGAAGACAGAGGTAGACCAAAAGGCAGAGAGAAAAATATACAGGGGAAAGGAAAAGGGAAAGGACGGACAGAGGGGAAGGTTTTCAAAGTAAAGACAGAAAGGGGTGAAAAGAAGGGAAAGAAAGAGAGGAAAAGGGAAACTGGAAAGGAAATAGCAATCAGAGATGGATGGAGAGGCAAAAAAGATAAAGAGGAGAAGAAGGAGAGAGCAGTAACAGAAAAAGTTAAGAACTGCAATGGTATGACGTGAAAATGGGGAGACAAAGCCAGCAAGCAGAGGAGAGAATGTCACAGGGTCATTCATTAATTGTAGGGTCGGCGGCAGAGATCCTCGTGGCTTAAAAATGTATATGTTGAATAATGAGACCCAGTCCCAAATGAGGTCAATCCCAACAGACCCTAACGAAGAATGAACACCAACACCAGTAGCAGCATGACACTATCAATTAACAGGCAGCAGCAGTGAAAAAGAGCAGCAATATAATAATAACAGTGTAATGGAAAGTCTTATATTTTCATCTCCCACACCAACCATAAACCATTTTGTAGATAACTGGAACACACACAGATATTGATTTTCTAAACAATTTAATATCTGTGAATCAAATTCAAAACAGTAATAGTCATTTAACACAATTTAACACAGGCTACTGATTTCCTTAAATATTTTCTGCTGCTGGGATTATGATGTACCATTTCATCAGAGCTGGTGCAAGAGCTGCACAATTATTCAAAATATTACTGAAATCCTGATTCATACGTGAAATTATTGAAGTCACAATACGTCAATAAGTGCAATATCACAGATGCTGCAATTTTTTGATGAAGGAAAAATGTGACAAAACAAAATTATAATCAAGTACTATTTTGTGATGTGTTTCAAGTCACTAGGCATGAATCAGCCCATTCTCATTCCCAGCTCATCACATTTTGTCACTGCCCCTCAGTGACTCATACAGAAGCCCACGGTTCCCGTTGGTGGCTGAAAGAGACGCATCAGGCTTTGCTTTAAATCGATGTAAACCAATCTGCGGCTGCATAAGATGCCCTGGACTTTTGACATTGTATAAAGAGGGAGAATGTCCACACATGGAGGAAGTGGGGGTGGATGGATGACTCAAACAAACACGGGATTTTCACCCACGAGGCCGGGGTTCATGTCTATGTGAAATCAAAATCTTATTAAAAGTGGTAAGGCACGGAACACGTGACTTTCGTCATGTGACTTTAGTCTATGAATTTATTGTAGTTATTGTGACCCCAAACAGTCTTACCAAGGAGTTAAACTGTAACCGTTTCACAATGTTAATCACATGTTAAAGCTTTCTATTATGGCTTTCTGGCCATAATAGATACAGCCGCCCAAGGTCACCGTGTGCTTCAGTATCAGATGCAGATTGTTGTTATGTGACGAATTGGGATGAGAACAGGTTGACATGCCACTGAAGACTGAATCTGTTATATACATAGTTCTTGCATGAGGCCCATTGTCAGGTATGAGGTTATACTGTAAATCCACTATAGTAAAATGGAGGCCAACTTGAAATATTGATCATTTTTTAGTTTACATAAATGTTGAGTTCACAGAGCCTGTGCTGTATGAAAAAAGATCCTTGGCCCAAAGAAGGAACTCTAGCTGTAAATTCAGATGCTGTGGATTTCATAACCATTGAAAAATGAGCGTTGAGTGTTCCCCTTACATGAACTTCTCAAGTTGTTGCTGTTGATTTTCCTGGAACGATTTGTATAAATTGTACCTTCAGCTTTCTATCTTCCATCACCAAAAATACTCCTTTGATTGCCATCTCTCTTCTCTTTTCTTTCCTCACTGTCAAACAAGAGCACACAAAGTAGACAATCCTGTCAAATATATTGTCGAGTCTCTGTATTGCTATCACTCTCTTTTTCTGCACGTTCTTTCTTGAATTGGGCTGCTTGAATTGAAACTCGTAACACTGCAAAATTCTCCATGCATGCAATTTTAATGTAAGTGTTTTTCAACCTTATCATTTTAACAGTTGGAGTGATGATCAGTACATGGCACAGACAGCCAATCAAGAGCTCTTCATGTTGTCTGTGCTGTGATCTACAGCAGACATAAAAAAAATAAATAAATCATCCTGTCCTGTGCCAAATGATGAACCCAGAGGTGAGTTTGCCTGACATGGTGATGTTTACCCAGGAAGAATAGTTGTTGCTGTGGTAATAACTAATGGGAATGGTAAATAAATACAGAAATATATTAGCAATGGCTCAAATGACCATGTACAAGGTTAAATTGGATGCTTGTATAACCCCACAGAAGACTGCAGTTCCTCTCGGTTCTTTTCTCTTTTAGCTATTTTGTTTTGGTTTTAAATTTCCTTAGGTTTTTTTTCTGTTTTGGTTCTCTCTTATCATTCTCATCTGCACCATTTCCAGCCACAGAAGGCAGCTATTTTCAGAAGAAAAAAAAATCACTTATCAAAGATCAAAGAGGCTGCTTTCAGTTTGGTTTCCGTGCGTACAGCAATGTCACTGCAGCAAATAGCGTCAGTGCTTAAGCAGCAAAACTAAAAACTGTAGCCATAAATTGACAGGACAGAGGAAACTTTTTTAGAGGAAACAACTTTTTGGACAACTCTGATGATTATTTATGCGCTGCTTTACTCCAAAAAATATCACTGAATGAACTTCAACTGTGTGTGTAAGCATTTGGATGTGTAGAGGAACACAGGATGTTAATTAATGTGAGATCCTGATGATCCTGTTGGATTGAAACAATCCATAAAGTTACAGCCGTTGTGCGTACATGGGCACACAGCTTCACCCTATTCCACTCCTCTGCAATCATTTGCTATCAGAATGTTAATCTTTATGTCTGCAGGTTAAGTGCAGCGCCCTAGAAGCAGAGTGCACGCACGTTGTGAACTGCTCCATTGGTGCATCTTACCATGTGAATAATGGGTCCTTTAAATAGCAGAAAAATACTGCATCATTAACATCAGACCAGGTTTTTGTTGCTCAATGGCGCAATCACTTTCTGCTGCCTCAAATTAGCAGCGTGCCAACAATACACCTGACCACACCTCATTTTAAGACCAACACACCCATAGGTGCACAGATGGGCGCTGGTAGATTTGGTCCTCTCTCCAAAGCACTCAGCACTAGAGACAGGTCTGGCTCCACACTTTGATATTTTGCTATAATGGAAAAAACACCCTGCCTTGTTTGTATTTCTCTAAAACGATCACAATCGTCTTGGGCGGAGCTAAGCCCAGGATGCAGTGACCGGTTTACGCCACTAGCAACTGAGATGCTAATTTGCCCTTTTCGGCATGTGGGTTGCTATCTCTGAGTTTCTCTCTGGGCTTTGAAAACATACATAGCGGATACCGTGATGCCAAAAGAAACCAAGCAACCAATGGCAGGCTTACACCTGCAGTGTGTATCCAGTGAGTTGGACTAACTCACCCATCACTCTAGATTTTTCTTATTTCCGTCCAGCATGTCAACCACACAACCACAACCACGACGGGTCTGTAATGGCTGCATTCTCTCCTCTGTTTGGGAGTATAATCCAGGCTTAATGCAACTTTAACATCAGAAAACACAAACACAGATAAGACAAAACGTCTGCTTAGTTGTGGACTGCTTCCCCCTGTTTTAGCCAGTGTCTGTGGTCAAGTTCACAGATAGTCACCAAATTCACAATTTTCAAACATCTTTTTCCTTTTGTCTCTGCCCAATGTCCATCCTGCAGTGTCCATAACACACACACACAGAGCAGCCACAGCTCTAAACGGAGGGGAAGATCTGACTCAGACAGAGTGGCCCCATGTATTTATCTGTGTAATTACCACTGTCTCTTCCTCTCTGTCTGTCCCTCTCTGTGTCTCTTTTCATCACCGTCTTTTAAGCAAACCCTCCTTCCCTCTCTTCTGTCCTCCTGTCTTCAGTCTGGACTCATCTTTTGTCCCTGTTTTATCCCTGCTATCATTTCCTCTCTTTCCTTTCTGCATTTCACTCTTTCATCCTCCCTTGCTGCTATCAGTGACTAGTCGTGAGCTGCAATCAGACAGCCGGATCTGCCCCTCATGGCTCTGTCTGTCTGTCTGGCAAACTGTCTGTCTGTGTGTCTTTTAAAAAGCTCATCATCCACGGTTCAAAGACTCTCTGCCTCTGTCTTTCTTTCTTCCTCTCTGTTATCTCTCACTCTTTCTGCCAGCTAGCTGTGTGGACAATGAGATAGGTATAAAATCTAATTCACCCTGCTGAAACAAGTATTAACTAGCTCCCAGTAGAAAAGCTTGACTCTAATCCACAGGCTGTTAGGATGGTGATGGGCTGTGTTAGTGTTTTAGTGGGAGCACGTTGGAGGAAAGAGAGAGAAGCACACTTGCCAAAAAACTTGCCCCATTTATCGTTGCCTTTAGCATTTTGCATCATGCTAAAAATTTTGGAAGTGCTTTATCTTATTACATCAAAAGAGTGGATTTATTGCTATAGCAGCCACATTGTGATATATGAGGAAGAAAGAAAGACAGAAGCAGAGAGTTGAAGGAGTATTAAGTGAGGAGTCTCAAAGTTCATGCTTGGCTTTGAAACAGCAGATGACCAAACAATCTAATCTCAAATGTCCATTTGGTACGGCTATAATAGTTTGTGTAATCATGCCGAACTGTCATGGTACAGGGGTCACATTTCAGTGCACACAGGCACCACAGTATGCAGATTGATGTACATACTTTAAGTTCACAAGCACAAGTGGTTTGGTCTGGAAACTTTTAGGTGTACGCCGTGAGCAACATGTTCTGATTGGCACATGAGTCAGTCACACTATGGCAAGCGCAAATGAAACACCCAGCCTGTTTTAATTCCCAGGTTGTCAAATACCAACATATTCTGTATCTCATACAGATGCACAAAGTACCCTTTGTCGTCTATATGAGACGCACAGGCTTTCAAGTAAGAAACTGATCCTTGTGCAGTTGTTTTGGGGTTTTTTTTCCTTTTTTTCCCTTGACTTCTGTGTACTGTAACATCTCTACCATTTAGAAGCTGTTCTGAATTAATTGTTCATCACATCACATGATTATCATATTCCAGTTGTCGTGGAGCTGTACATGTTAACGTTTGCATTTGTTCTGACCATGTTTGCTTCAAACTGAATGTTTAAAGAAATTCTTGACTTTGGAAAGATTCTAAACAGCTTTAGCTCTGCATTTAGTAATCAATTAATTAAACAGTTGGACAAAATTAAGTCATTTGGAAATTAAAGGAGAAATATTTCCCCAGTACTAAATCAGTAAAGGACCATGTGCAGCAACAAATGTAGGAAAGATTACAGGTGGAATATATAAGAATTGGCCACCTGTTGAATGCATATCACCAGAACAACCGCTAACTACTGCTAACTGTAGCTGCTGTTAGCTAATTAGCTCTGTTAGCTGTGCAGCCCACGGTCCAGAGTACAGGGTGAGTGTTGGTGTGTACACTGCTCGGACAGAAGCTTTGGACTGCTGGAAAGAGGTTTTCAGGGAATAATGCCAGGGAGCGGTGCCAGAATGGGCACAAGAACTGGAGCTGGATGAGCAGGCAACGGAACTGGGTTCAGCAGCCTCCCAATGAACACAGCTGGACTGGGACCAAACAGCCTCAGAGATCAATGGAAGCCTGTTTGACAACAGGAAATACAGTACCAAGGTTCTAACCAAGACTCTGGTAGTATTCATGTGTGCTAACTTCCGTCCTTACTCTCAGGCCTATCCAACAAATCACACGTTTTTCATCTGGCAACTAGCTAGCAACAGCTAGCAGGAAACACCGTTACCTCAAATGAATTATGGATTTCCCTACATTTGAACATTGTTGGAAACATTTAGGATAATATTAGTCAGTATGCACAGTACAACTTCCTGCTCAGTTAACCTTGCCATACCAATCCCATTTAAAAGTAGCAGTATTTGAAACACATCCTGACAACATAAAGTGCAGTGATTAATGGTTATGCCAAATGGTCATGGCCACTACAAGAAATAGCATGTAAAAACTAAAGTAGCAGGAGTTATGAGATTATGATATTTCCACTTAAGCAGCCATAAGTATCATGTGCATTCAGAGTGGATCATTTCTTACTGAATGAGCCTTAACTCTCTATGTAGAATAGATTACATCCTCTTTTTCCCAGCGTTGTCAGGCCTCCACTAGGAAGTCAGCACTAGCAGAGACATTTTGACAGGATTACCTTACATGCAAAGCTTTGTACACTGACCCGTAATGCACTTTCAGACAAGAAAAAAAGGAGGATTTGCTGAGAAGCCTCAGCGGTGGAGGAACATCTTTGTGCATCTGTCGAGTTTACTCTTGATGTGCGTGCTAAGCTGGAGGAGTTTTCCAGCTGATATGAACGTTGCCAGAGTGTTCTGCATCCATCATGTTTTTTAAACTTGTGAATTTAAGAGAAAACTCTGCAATTAACTCATCATCGCCTGTGGGAAATACAGAGTTTGCCAGATAGCTGGTTATCAGCTACTTAGCATATTAGCTGGCTGGCTGGGTGCAACTCTGATCAGGTTGTTAGAAGTCTGTTCAATGCTGATTAAGAATAATTGTGTTAATCTTTCATGGTTGTACGGCTAATAGTTTGCCCCCTGATATGACATGTTGGGATGAGAAAAACTCTGAATCCCACCTGTTTCAGTTATGATAGAAGAGGACACCGTTCAAAAAATGTCGCCTCATCTGTGCACAATTAGGAGATTGAATGTGCCAGAAGTACAGTACGACTTTAGAACGACTGATAGTGGTGCTTTTCATGATCAGATTAGATTAAACTAATGGTACTCATGGGAAAATTAGGTTGCAGCAGCAGCAGATGAAGATAAACATGGCAGTATCAAACCTAATCCATGTGACAGTCTTAGTACTGTGGTGTATCATGCATAAAAGATATTAAGAAGAGTAGAGGGAAATGTGTGAAAACAGCATATTCACTCAGTGTGCAAAGTACCAATCCCTGGAAAATAATACATACTCTTGGAATGACAAGTCGGTGCTTCTTCGCGGAGAACTTAACCTTGATTTTTTTTGTAGATATATCTAACAATTTCAACACAAAGATAAGCAAAATAACAGGAAATGTGGGTTTCTTTCTGTGGTTAATACGCACTCTCCTTGAGGCACATTCATTTCTATACAAAAAGGTCTGTTTGCAGGTGTAAAGGAGTATGAGTGCATATGTGAAAAAAAATCAATGAAGCCTTTTGCCTTTTTGTCACAGAAACCATGTGTACTGTCAGACCACATTTTAGTTCAGTTCAGTCCAAGTGTGAATCTTAACATTTGACAGATTATATTGAAATGAAACACACAAATAAATGTACAGTGTACAATATTATGTACATCTGACTGAAAATATTTAGAATATATAATCAATGAGAAGTGATTTCAAACCTTTTAACACAAACCTACAAGTTGATTATCCCACTTATACCATGGTCATTTACCAACAATATGGCATAAAGGCATTCACAGATTTATTGGTGAAAGTTTTGCACTCAAAATCAAAAAGTTAAGAAGCAAAAACTTACCTTTTTCATGACAAGAAATAATTCTCGTCCCTTTTTACAACCAAACTCAGCTTTACAGATTTAAATTACTTGGGTAGGTTTAGAATAAGACAGTGTTTGGAGTCACAATACATGCGGAAGCGACTTACAAGTCACATGATGCACATACCATTGATGATATTACTTTAGCATTTTAAACATGTAATGTTTTGTGAGAGAGGGCAGGGTACATGACTTCGTAAACCTAAGGAACCAATACTGTTAATTGACAGGGTGGTGTTATACATATAATTAGCATTGCGGGGCCCACATATGATATTGCTAGCTAGTGAAACAGAGGAGAAGCCAGGTGTAGCTACTTCGGGGTAGGGGTTGGGGATTGGGTGTGTGGAGAGGGGAAGGGGCTAATTAACTGAATCAATGGCACATGATCTTTTTTTAATAATTAAAATTTGACTGAGTGGTTAATAACACGTTCTGAACATAAATTCATTATTGCTTTACGCAGATTTTAAACATCATGAATTTTTGATTTTGACCTTATCCTCGTTAGGCATATAAATTAAATGGCTTTCCTTTTAATTAAAGACTGAGTGAATTATTTTTAAACTTGTAGCCCACAGCACTTTAATGTAAAATGGCTGAAAAAAATAAATACATTCCTGTATTATATTGTACAAAAAATCCACTACATAGGAATATGACATGTACAGAGAGATGACACTGTGTGCAGATTTAAATTTTAATGAGGCGTATGTCAACCAGTCTACAAGTGATGATCATGATGAGGACGAAGGTCTGCTGGTGGGTTTGGAAGATCACAGCACTCGCCGGTCATTTTATTCAAGTTAGAACACACAGCTTGTATAAGGGTTCGTCAGGTTGGAGAGAGGTTCTGAAATATTGAGCTACAGCGGTTCGATATCTCTGCTGGCTGAACGAGCATAAACAATCAAAGATCATGAATATATGGAGAACGTATGCTGTGACTGACAAGTAATTTGCTGCTGGGTCTCTGAGTGTAGAAACTCAGCAGCTGGCTGGTTAGCACTGAAGATAGAAACAAATCAGAAAGTCTATCTCTGTGTGAGAGCACGAGCGTACATATTGTATATGTTCAGGTACATGGGTTATAACTGAAGCCTGCGCTATTGACTGAGCTTTCAAAAAAAGCTGAACAATCTGGAAAATGTCTTTATTCTCAGTATCTGCAATTACCTCCAAATACAGAAGGCACTGGTCTCTGTGTGTATCCAGGCTTCAGTGTGCTCATTCCCTCATAGTGTCTTTAAAATTGCAGCTATTAACAAGTTGGCTGGTTCCTTTCATCTCAGGCTATTATCACCATTATCTCCCAGTGTTCAATTGATTTGTTTTGTGGATATATTTGTGTGAACCGGGAGGCCCTCAATCATTTAACTGCACAGCGCCTCATGAAGGCAGCTTATGTTGCTTGTTTTGTTTTTAATCTAATTTGATTAAGTAAATTCCAGGTAATACACGAGCCTGACGCACTGATGATCTTCACAGAGGCTAAATCGTAGATGATTAATGTAGCTGTCCTGTGTGTGGTTTGTCCATTAAGCTGAATAAATAGTCATTTTTAAAACAAATTGAGGATCAATCTGATCATGACACTGTCTCGAGGGAAAATATTCATTTTATTGGAACATATTAGTAGCTTCAAATCCTCAGAAACATCCCAAAACCATTGAAAAGATTTTATGTTAAAACTTACTTGGAACATGCGTATTGCACCATAATATAACAAATGTAAATAAATAATAACAATAATGTAAAGACTAACAGTATACGTGGCTCAAGCTTCATTTTTGACATTATCAGGCTTTTGCTTTGGTATGACCCAATATATTTTGGTAAGGTCTGCAAAGGCAGAATACAGTCACTTCCAAATAAGGGTCAACTCAGAGGTCAGGATTAATATGTAGAGAGAGTAACCAAATATGAAGCTATAAAACTGCTCTGCCTGCAGCTCTTTTGGCTGGACAGCAAGAAAAGTCATTTTTCTCAGTTCTGCACTCTGGTAAGTTACTGCCTTTTTCCTTTGTTGGGCCAAGTAGTCAGGGTTGGCTTTTTTTCAACCATGACCATGATCTTCGTCTAACCTTACGAAGGTTTTATTGTCCTGATCGTAATTATGACTTATCTGTACTGTTGTTACGATGTGCAGACCTTCTTGGAGTCATCAGTTGTAAAACACTAACAGCAACAGTTGAAAATCCTTGTCATTGAACAAAGTCTGGGTTTGCAGAAACATTAAAAACCACTCGTAGTGAACATTATAAAAATGCTCAGTGGACCGACCAATTATTTCAGCTGATTTCTGCCATGTTGTTATCTCTGTGTTTCCATCTAATAGTCAAGTAATTTTTTTGTGAGGTTTTCAAGGAAAGAAAGAAAGCATAAATCAGGCTTGTTTCCAAGTAACATGAATAAATAAAAATTAAGCCAGTCCGCTGGAAATAAAACAAAATTGCCTTGGCAATGTACAAGAGAAAAAGAAAGGTCTTCAGGATTTTTTTCCAGTTGTGCTAGTTGTTATTCTTTCATGACAGCAGAAGAGAGCTTCTTCTTCTTCTTCTTCATCTTCTTCTTCTTCTTCTTCTCTGAGCAGAAACAGCTCGGGCATTTAAGTTTAAACGTTTGGTTTGTCAGAACTTAGTGGGAAAAGAGTTTTCCATCACCAATTAAGCATGTTAAGTCAAAAAATGCAACAACAAAATAATAATAATAATAATAATAATAATAAAAACACCTCATGCAAACATATACATTTTATTACTAAATTAAGATATTTGGGGGGGGATTTTGCTGTTTCCATCAACCTTATATAATACAAAACTGTCAGAAAAGTGTAGTTTATTCACCTTGTTTCCCCTCATTAATTGACACAGTTGATCTTAAAATAGGTGAGTACACTGTCATTTCAAAGAGAAGGATAAACTGAGTTTCACCACCCACCCACTTCATCTCATCTTTTAACAAGCACATCATTCACTGACTAATATTTACAATTCTGCCCTCAGAACACAACTCCCTTATCTGACTGTCTCTGGCTGAAATCGAAGCTCTGCAAAGGTTTTGCACCCATTAATAATAAGCTGGGTGATTATGTCATCCAACTCTTGTCAGGTGGGTTCAAAATGGAAAGAAAAAAAACACGTAGACATATAGTCAATATGTATATGAGATGAGATATGAAAGAGAGTTATATGAAAACAGCCAACTGTGCTTATTTACTTATGTGCAGTACAGAGAAGCATGTCATAAAATATATAATTTACGTAACTTATAAAATTTACATCATGTTACATTCATCACAGCTGCCATTAATCTGGAAAAGATCTGGTTTAAATTGCTTGTATATTTCAGTGATTTCTCCAAACACCAAAGAACTGTTATGTGTGACAATAAGGGATTCACCATTTTACAAGCCAAAGACTTTGAAATGTAGTTTAGTCTGCATCAAATATTTGATTTAATAAAGTATTTTTTCATTCAGCACAGGCTGTTGTTAACCAAAATACGAGCATTAAAAGATACAAGATCACCGAAAGCGAAAAAAGCTTGATAATATAATAATGATTTGCAAACACTGCTCACCACCATTAGTTTTTAATCAAATTTAGACCCCAGTCCAATGTGAAACAGAATTACCAGACTGTGTTTTATCATGGAGGGAATGAAGGTTTGCCATTTTTAGCTTGGCTGCAGTAGAAATATATAAGTGCAGACATCTGTGAAAAGGCTCCAGTGTGTAAAACAGCTTCTGACATGAGATTTTGAGGGTTGAGACGAGCCTATTTTTGAAAGATCTTGCAGTAGAAACTTGTATGGCATACTGATTGTTTTAACCTTCCCAATGCAAAGAACATCTGCAGGTACTTCTAATCAACAGAGGTTATATATTACTGGCTGACAAACTCAACTTTAAATAATTTGGTCCGAATCCCAAAATTAAACACTGTTTCGAAATATTAATTTTGCACAATCCATCAGACCTTGCAGAATAATAGAAAGCAGAAAATTTGTAGGCAGGAGGTTTCTTCTGTGGGATTCTGCCAGTAACCTCTCCTCTTTTCTCCCTCTCTTTTCACCTCCTTGTTTCCTTTCCTCTGTTCGCTGTGGTCAAACCACAGGAGACGCGCTAAGGTTGAGAAAATTCTGGTTAAGGGTTTCTGCTGGCAGTGTTTCCCATCCCTCTCTCTGTCTGTCTCTCGGCTCTCAGTAGTCTTGCAGAGTAAGGATTTAGCTCGGACTAATTGGATTTTGGGAGACAGCGGAGATAGGCTCACAGAGGGGAGAAGGAGAGGGAGATGGACAGAGAGACAAGGAGACAAAGTATAGCCCGTGTACAAAGAGAGAGAAGGAGTGGGTGCCTGCATGGATGGATGGATGGGTGGATGAATGGATAATGGAAGTATGACTCATGAGTTCTTTTCTGTTCTCAGCCAGGATAAGCAGTAAGAAGAAGAAGAAGAGATGGTGTAGAGAAGTTAAGTAATCTCAGGAGGAAAATCTCTTCTCAGTTTTTCTTTTCAGAAGTTGTACCTTACTCTTATGGTGTACCCAATTTCCTTTACATTTACATTTCCCAGAATTCCTTTTGACTGCCAAGTCAAGTCGGTTTTGTCTATAAAGCACCAAATCAAAACAAGTTATCTCAGGGTACTTTTAATACAGAACAGGTCTAGATATTATTTACAGAGAGCCAAAAAATTTCCACCGTGAGTGAGAACTTAGCAGCAGTGGTGAGGAAAAACTCCCTTTCAACAGACAGAAACCTGGGGCAGAAACAGGCTAATCTGCCTCAAGTGGTTGTGAAAAGCCTTCAAGCTTAAAGTCTCTGTGAAGGAGAGTTTTTCCTCCCCACATTATACAAGTTAGAACATAGTTACTGAAAACGTGTCATGAGGACTATGTAGTGTTGAATTCTGGAGTTAGACTTTTTTCTTCAGAATTTGTGCGCTCAGGATTTTTTGGCCAGACCTAAGCCATCCTCCAACACTACTGGTCTGTCATTTCCATACAGACCTAACGTCCTGCTCCTTTGGGAATCTCCACCCCTTTGAAAAGAGAATAGAGGTTAAAAATCTGCTAAACGAGTTAGCAGCGACCAGGATCCTTCTCCTCCACACAGAGATCAACAGCAGAATTTAAACAGCAGATCGAAAAAAGTTTGGCAAGTTTGGTCCTGAATTCAAGCTAGCAGACGGCGCTGCCACCTGCACGAGCCAGCTAGCAGACGGCGCTGCCACCTGTACGAGCCAGCTAGCTGACGGCGCTAACCATCTGCACGGGCCAGCTAGCTGACGGAGCCGGCCACCTGCACGAGCCAGCTAGCTGACGGCGCTGGCCACCTGTACGAGCCAGCTGCCTGTACGACGGCGCTAACCACCTGTACGAGCCAGCCAGCTGACGGCGCTGGCCACCTGTACGAGCCAGCTACCTGTACGACGGCGCTAACCACCTGTACGAGCCAGCTACCTGTACGACGGCGCTAACCACCTGCACGAGCCAGCTAGCAGACGGCGCTGCCACCTGTACGAGCCAGCTAGCTAACGGAGCCAGCCACCTGTACGAGCCAGATAGCCGACGGAGCTAGCCACCTGTACGAGCCAGCTAGCTGACGGCGCTAACCACCTGAACGAGCTAGCTGTCGGACCTAGCCACAGGCACGAGCAAGCTAGCTGTCGGAGCTAGCCACCTGTACGAGCCAGCTAGCCGACGGAGCTAGCCACCTGTACGAGTCAGCTAGCCGACGGAGCTAGCCACCTGTACGAGCCAGCTAGCCGACGGAGCTAGCCACCTGTACGAGCCAGCTAGCCAACGTTTTTCTGGACCACTAGAGACATCATCTACACTACCTGTGTCCTCACGTCCAGTCAAAATGCCACCTAAGCAGAAAAACACAGAGGAGGATTATGTATCTTTGACTCAGGTAAACGAACTGTTGCATCAACAGAAAGATATGTTTACAGCTCTGTTACAGCAACAGCAGGGAATTTTTAAAGAATTTGTTAAAGTTATCATGGACTCAACCAACACCAGAATTGATGCTTTAACTAAAGAAATTCAAGAGTTGAAATCCAGCATCCAATTCACACAGAAGGATGTAGATGATCTTAAAATCAATCAAGCTAAACAGTCTGAACATTTCAAGATCACTGAAAACGACATGGTTAAAGTGTGCGAGAGTCTACAGGTCATGATCGACAAACAAGACTACCTAGAAGGTCAATCGAAACGAAACAACATTGTAATCGATGGCATCCCTGAATCCCCTGGTGAATCTTGGACGGATTCAGAGGAAAAAGTAAAAGACATCTTCAAGCAAAAGCTGCAGCTACAAAGGGAGATGGAGGTGGAGCGTGCACACCGCACAGGTAAACCAGGAGTTTCTGGAGACAGACCGCGATCTATCGTTGTCAAATTCCTGCGTTTCAAAGACAAAGCTGCAGTTTTGCAGAGAGCAAAGAATCTCAAAGGCACAAAAATTTTTATTAATGAAGACTACACCGACGCTGTACGCTTAAAAAGAAAGGAACTAATGCCAAAACTGAAAGCGGCACGGGAAAGAGGTGACATCGCTTATCTCAGACATGACAAGCTTATCATCCATCCTCGCTCCAGCACTCCAAAGTAATCTCGAAACTGAAAGGTATGACGACATAAAAGTCTTTCCTGTTGTTCTCGTCATTGTATTGTTAACACTATCATATCACAACACATACTACCAAAAAGGGGGCTAAGAATTGCACATATTAATATTAATAGTCTCAGGAACAAAATTTGTGAGGTCACTAACCTACTGTGTAAATACAAACTACACATACTTGCTATTTCAGAAACTCACCTGGACTCTTCTTTTGATGATACTGAACTACATATTGAAGGTTACAACATTTACAGAAATGATAGAAACAGATTTGGTGGTGGAGTTGCTTTTTATATTCAAGATCACTTACCAACACAAGTTAGAACTGATATGATGAAATATAATATTGAAATACTATGGTTGCAAGTTCATTTACCTCACCGTAAGCCAATTCTGCTAGGTTGTTGTTACCGACCACCAAATGCCAACTGTGAATACTTGGATATAATTTGCGAAATGTTGGATAACAATACTGTTGTGGGTCAGGATATCTACCTTATGGGTGATTTTAACATTGACTGGTTTGCTCAAAACTGCCATTTAAAAAATAAGTTGTTTACTGCCACTACTACATGTGGATTGACTCAGGTTGTTAATGAACCAACAAGAATATATGTCAAGAATGATGGTGCCAGAACATCAACATGTATCGATCACATTTTCACTAACTCTCCTGAGTGGTGCAGCAAAGTAATTTCTGTTCCCACTGGCAGCAGTGATCATAACCTGATCATAATTGTAATGGCCACTATGGTGGATAGACCTGGACCCACAGTAATATTTAAAAGGTCATACAAAATGTTTAATAAGGAGAAATTTGTTGACGATGTGAAAGCCATTTGCTGGTCTGAGGTGCTATCTATTCACAATCCTGAAATTGCACTTGCAAGATTTAATAATTTATTCATGCCTTTGGTTGAAATTCACGCTCCTTTGAAGAAGTTTGCTGTCAGGAACATCGTCACACCCTGGTTAGATGATGAAATTAAAGTCGCTATAAAACGGAGAGACCAGATGAAAAAGACAGCAATTATAACAGGAAATAATGCTGACTGGGACCTCTATCGTAAAATGAGGAACTCTGTCACCAAACTCAACAAAAAGAAAAAGAAAATTTACTTTGAAGATCGAGTTCAGAAGGTAGGAAATGATTGTAAAAAGATGTGGAACGTTCTAAATCAGCTGACTGGTAAGAAAAACAAAATTAACCCGTCCTTTCTTGAGGCAGACAATAAATTTATAACAAAACCTGTAGAGATTGCTAATTATATCAATGATTATTTTATAAACAAACTAGACAAACTAAGAGAAAATATGCCTAATCTATGTAATATTAAATCTAATCTATTAATAAGAAATAACATTATGAAAAATAAAAATACCAGGTTCAAATTAGAAAAAGTAAGTACAGATAAGGTAAAAGAATTCCTAAAATCTTGTAAAGACAAACCCCCGGGTGTTGATGGCCTTGACAGCAGGCTTCTTAAACTAGCGGCTGACTCTATTGCTCCTGTTTTAGCCCATATTATAAACCTCAGTTTTACTTGCAGTACATGTCCACAAGCGTGGAAGCAGGCTAAAATTATTCCATTGCCAAAAAATAAAAAACTTCCGTTCTCAACTTCAAATAGTCGACCCATAAGTATTCTACCTGTGTTAGGAAAAATTACAGAGTCTATTGTATATGATCAAATCAATAACTATTTCTCTTCTAACAACTTAATCAATGATTTTCAACATGCATACAGAAAGAGTCACTCCACTGCTACGGCACTGACTCACATGTCTGACGATTGGCTTAGAGAGATTGAAAAGCAGAATATAGTTGGTACTGTGTTTCTTGATTTCTCTGCTGCTTTTGATATCATTGACCATGATTTGTTATTAGGAAAACTTGCTTGTTATGGCTTTGAACAATCTGCGCTCACTTGGTTTTACAGCTATCTATCTAACAGAACACAGACAGTGTTTTTTAATGGCACCTTCTCGAGTACCAGAAGTGTAACATGTGGCGTACCACAAGGGAGTTGCCTTGGTCCGTTACTGTTCACAATTTTCACGAATGATTTGCCATATATTTTAGATAAAGCTAATGTAGTTATGTACGCTGATGATTCTACCATTTATACATCAGCACGCACATGCAGCGAATTGGAAATTGATTTAAATATTGAACTGCAAAATGTAGTTGACTGGGTAATATCAAATAAGCTAGTGTTAAATGCTACGAAAACGAACTGTATGATTATTGGCTCCAATCGTACTATTAATAAAAATCCTGTATTAAACATTAAAATCAATGACATTACAATTAATCAAGTACATGAGACCAAACTGCTGGGTGTAACGGTAGACTCAAAATTATCATGGAAAAAACATATAAATAATATTATTGTAAAAATGGGAAGGGGTATATCTATTATGAGAAGACATGCAAGGTTTTTAACTTGTACGACAATGAATTATGCTATTAAAGCACTAATATTAACATACCTCGACTATTGCCCAGCAGTTTGGTCAAATGTCACTGGAGAAATGATAAAAAAATTACAACTAATTCAAAATAGAGCTGCTCGTACAGCACTTAAGTGCAACTATAGGACAAATATCATTACAATGCATAAAAATCTAAACTGGCTAATGGTCAAAGACAGACTTTTATACTCTCTGATCATTTTCACCAGAAATATTATTGTCACTAAGTCACCCTGTATCCTGTTCAGGAATCT
>JAJHUR010105908.1:0-13857 GCA_027495735.1 Lutjanus campechanus
CCCAGGTGACACACCTACTGTTAGCATAATCACATCAATTTGCTTTACCTTCACTTATAGTCAAGGGCAGACATTCCATGTCACAGTTGGTGGGGACAATAAACATGTCCCAGCTACAACCATGGGGTCCCTGCAATTATTCAAAACTTAAAAACACATTGTTTTGTATCTATAATTAGAACAGGTGCTTTGTCACAATACTGAATCTTGCTAACTAACATGGACACTGACAGACAAGAGTGATTATATTTATTTTATTTTATATTTTTGAGGGCTTTTATGCTTTTTTTTTTATTTTTTAGGACAGCTGAAGATGTGATAGGAAAGGAGTGGGGAATGGAGAGTGGGGGAATGACACGCACCTAAGGGCCATATAGGCAGGAGTGGAACCCACGGCCACTGCAGTGGGCTCACAACCTCAGTACATGGGACGAATTCTCTACAAACTGAGCTGCCAGGCCACCCATGTTTAAATTTTTGATTAAAATTAATGCTTGGGACAATTCAGTAATCCCTGGATATTACTAGGGACATGTCCTTACCATCTCTACCCAGTCCTATGCCCTTGGATGTAGTGAACTGTTAAAGCTGCCAGTACATCCACAGAACTCCAGTTGAACTGCATTCTTCCCTCCTTTTTCTTGTCATTTCAACTTGAAAGCAGTGGAGAAGTCCCCAACAGGACGATACGTTATGGGATTTTTGTACTCATTCTCTTGAGGGCAAACCTTGGGGAAAGATCCAGTTTTCTCCTCCCTCTGCTCATCTCCCACTTTCTTCAGCACTGAAGTCAGATGGGAGGTTAGAAGTAGGAGGAAGATGCTTAGAAATAAAATATGATCTGATGGGGGATGTTACGACAAGGGAAATCTGTGGAAACATGGCAGCACAACAAACCATCATCACGGGAGGAAAAATCTTCTTGCTCTTGAATCTGGAAAGCTGTGAAGCTTGCTATGCCCCACTCAGTGTGGTGCAAGAACACTGGCATGGTTTTGGAAGTCCGTGCTGCTCTGTGCCAAAGACAGGTGTGTGTGTGTGTGTGTGTGTGTGTCTGTGTACACACTACGCTGCCTGCTCAGGAAACAGTCAGGGCTTGTCTGAGGTTACATAAGACCTGCAGGGGGTTTGGTGTGAGCTGAGGACAGGTGGGGAAGACAAAGTCAGAGGAAATAAAAAAGTGAAACAAAGAAACTCGAGGAGCTCAAACTGTCACTCAAAGGTTGTATGATAACATCTCACCAGTTTGTTTGGAATTATTGGTAATTATTGGTATTCTACATGATGTACATCATTTTGCAAATGTATTACTCTGCAAGGAACAACGTACATTTTAGATTTATATATTAAAAGTTTTATATTTCAGATTCATATATTAAAAGTAAAACAAAGAAATTACACCCTAAATCAAATCATCTGCAAAATAGTCTAAAATGCTACAGCCACTGTGAACATGAAAGATATGTGCCTTGATTTTCTTTCAACTGAATCTAGAGGCCTATATCCTAATCTACGATATATATCTTTTAATCTATCGTTCCTGTTTGGCATAGTGTTGTAATAGAAATAATTTTCAAAAGGAAACATTTTCAGCTTTGGCCTCAGTTTCAAAGGGTTTTTTTTGTTTGTTTTTTCATGTCAGTGCAGTAAATGTGACGCTATAGCCATCAACCTGTTAGCTTAGACTGACTGGAAAAGAGAGGGAACTAACTGCTCCAGCTCTGTCTGAAGGTCATAATGTCAAAACTTTTCAAGAAAACAGCCATGTTTTCAGATTTGTGGTAGTGGATTTTTCAGATGGTGCAATAGCTTTGTAATTTTTTTTAAAATAAAAAATGAGAAGTATCTTAACTCAGCCTTCAGTTTTATTGAAAAATTAAAAATCACCAAATTTGGAGGGAATTTTTTTTCACTGTACAGTGATTAACACTTTAAAACTTGTTTTTGCTAAAAAAAATATATATATATATTTTTCTATATTTGGGCTTTTCTGTCTGCTCATATGCTCTTCAATCACTCCTTCTTGACTTCTACACTCCTTGAGCCTGTGTCTGCTCTTGTGGTCTTAGCTGTAGCTCATAGCATGGCCGCCAAACCCATCCCCGGCATGATCAGATATCAAGCCTGCTTGATATCTTTTTGGCGTCTGCGAGGCATTGGCGAGCTCTTGAATACATAGGACTCTATTTTCGCCTGCTGCAAAGCAGCGCACAGTGCAGCACAGCTGTCATTGCTATGTTCTGATCGACATTCATGTTGCACCCAAAATATACCTATGATTAATTAACAGTTACCTTACGTTGAGCCTAGATTGTGCGCCATTTAAATAGTGGAATTGGACACACCCTAAATGACCGTGCACCATAGACCACAGCCCATAGACCCTGTGCTACAGATCAAAGTGATCATTGGTCATGGGAGCAAGTGCTGATTTGCGTCTGACCTGATGCTTTTGTCTGTAATCTCCAAAAGTTGTTGAGTGAAGAAATCAGGGCTAGAACTATGTAGTGTAAACTAAACAAAAGCCAACAGCTGCTGGCTGTAGCTTCATATTTAATGGACAGATATACGAGTGGTATCAATCTTTTCATCTAACTTTCAACAAGAAGCAAATAATAGAGCAAATAGTATATAAGGAATTAATAGGTATATGGGCCCAAGTCTACAGTATGTGGTGCAAGGGTGTAGGTTTCATTTCAACACTGGTGGAGCGACAACATTTCTTAAAACATTTAATTTCCTGTGTTTTAGTGCACCAATGTTTGATATAGATGCTGGTGTAAAGATGGAAATTGTTCAACACACACACACACACACACACAGAGAGAGAGAGAGAGAAAGCCAAACTGCAGCTCATTAACATAATGTGGTGACACTGCAGCCAGGAACATGATGAATCATCATCAGCTGCTGTTGTGAACCCCAATTATCAAGATCAGTGATAAAGGTTTCTGGATGATTTTAAACTGATGTAACAGGTGATAAAACAAAATGAAGACATTTGGAAATTATTAAATACCATCAGTGGACCATCAACAAGTGAATCAGATGAATTTTTTAAACATTACGTAACTCTGTTCTGCTCAGGCTGACAAGGACAGCAACGCTTTTTTTTTTTTTTTGCTCAAAGGCTGCCGGTCTGTTTGTGTTGGAGAACATCTGAAGTTTTCAAGACTCAGGGGAGGGACTCGCTGCTCTCCACGGCTGCGGCTACATGTCATCCAACACTGCAGGCATGGCTGAGCCAGCCTGTGCTTTGAGTTTCAGGTGTCTGGAGCTGTGGATGCGAACAGCTTCGGGATTCCTCGAGGAATGTATTAGTTACATAACACCAAAGGTTGTGTTGCCTGCAGAGTCTGATCCATGAAGGATCAATAACACAGGAACCCCTTCCAGTTTTCCCTTTCCTGTTCTTGAGGCCAAAAGATGCAAATACTAGGCTGTACACAAATAATCGACTCAGCGGCTGAAAAACAACAATCCAAACTCATGAAAGTACTCTGGGAAAAAGGGATTTGGAGGACAGTACATGAGCCTGTGGGAGCGCGGTCAGGGTTTTGAACATGAACATGTCCTTGGGATAGGAGATAACTCTGACTGCATCGTGATTCTCCACGTCCAATAGTGCTGCGCCAGCAGAAACCTCTGCTCTCTTCTTCTACCACAAGAAACATGGGAAAACCTCCAGTTAGTTCTTATCTTTGGGGCTGAATCCCATCAAGAGCAAAATAAAAAATGCATACAAGAATTATTCAACATGAATACATTACAGTTACATTGTGGTTAGAGGAAACTACCATGTATTTAGGCTCAAACACCGTATGTACAGCACATATAATGCTGACAGTAATGTTTTCAAGATGCTTTTATTACTAATTTCTGAGGCAGATTGAACAACACAGTCATGGAAGATCATGCAAAGAAGAATTACAATATTCTCTTGTCTTCTAATAGCTTAGCTTAAAGCTTAAAGGCTAATCATTACACCACATAATGGGCTTCAAACAGGACATATTTATCAGGCTTGAAAACATCAGCCTTCATTTGGAGCAGCCTGTGCAGGACGACTCAAAAGCCTCTTTTTTCTCACATCATTTACCCTCGATATGATGTTAGATAACTATTAAATCAAAACATCACCAGTTTTCATCCTCCTTGTTTAGAACAGACCTATGGAATACTTACAGTTGGGCAGTGGAGGAAAAGACGCTTTTTTTGCGTTCTTAAAATTGAACCGTTTTCAAATTTGGGTGCTCAGGGCATTTCTCAAGAAATTGCAAGGCATGCTGAGTGGATAAAAGTGCGGCGCCTGGAGCTCAAAGCAGCACACAGAATGGTTCAAAAGATGCAAAACAATTACAAAAAGGTGCTTCAAACTGCTAAAAATGCAGCCTGTGTGATCATAGCCATCAAATTTTTGTAGGAGTCAGGAGTAACATAACTACTAAACGGGCAAGCCAGAGGCCAGATAAAACCGTTTTAGATACCAGTAGGAGGACATAGAAAGTGCATGGTTCGGTATAAATACTTTCTCTCACCTGTTTTAGTTTGTGAAAGAGAGGCTCGTGTTAAAAAGAAGAGAGAAGTGCCTTAACGTAATATATGTTTTCCAAATAAATATAAAGTAATAATAAACATAAAGTGCAGTTGAGGCTTATGGAAATGTCATTAGTTTTGCAATTATTTAATCATAAACAAATTAAAATTTTGACCTGGTGATTTCGCCAGATCAAAGTCAGAGGATCACCGACATGACAGAGGATGAGGATGAAAGGAATCTGTGTACCAAAATTAATGGTAATTATCCAATGGATGGCTGAAGTCTGTAAGATTCATCTCCATGTTCATGAAGAAAATTTCTGTCTGTAGAAAATGTCGTGGTATTTCATTCTATAGTTCATGGTTGTCCATGCATTCTCTGGGGTCATATCACTGATATGCCAATATACAGGAGCAAATACGTCAAATATGTAGGGCTGTAGTCAACCAAAGAAAATCTTAGACTGCCTGCTCTTCAACCTATTGACTGACAGGCAATAGATTGAAGAGAAAAACCTGCACATTATCTAGATTAATTAAATCAGCAAAAGTGCACTGAGTGATTCTACCTGCAGCTGAAATGGTGCTAATCAAACACAGTGTTGCCAAGCCTATGAATTCCTGCAGTTTTACAATTTCTTTCTCACACATAGCTGTATCAAGCACATGTACATACAGCACCATACTGCGAAACCCTGTCCATATGACCTGCCCACAACAATGATGGATTTAAAGTCGCCTCTCTCCTTATTAAAGTAACACCAGCGACTGTCCAGCCAATGAGGGTTTGGTGGAACAAGAGCACAGTGACCAACCATTCGACCAAGCGACCACAAGGTGTCAGCCCTACATGTGATATATCCTCCTTTTATGAATCTTAGCAACAGATCTGTCACTTGTAATTTTCTTTTTTGAATTTTTTTTTTTGGTGTTTGTTAGGGAAAACATAAGGATGTGACCCCACTCTCCATTATACCTTTTAGTAAAAGGAGACGGAGGCAATAGAGGCAGACAGAAAGCAGTCTGAAAAGATGCAGGTTTGAAGTGAACACATAAAAGTACTGGTGGCAGCATGTCACACTTTGTGTTGAAGTTCATTATTTCAGCGTTTGTCCAGGGCAAGAAAAAAAAAAGTTTGTGGAACTTGTAGCCAATCTCCATATCGCTAGTTGTTATCTTGAGCTCTCCGTCTCCCTTTGGGTTATTTGCGTCGCTAAAATGAGCACCGGCAATTCTGGATAACCGGGATCATGAAGGTGGTTATCACCTGTCTTTGTTAACGCTGGGTTTTCCAGCTATGACCATGAGATTTCAAACTGAAGCAGTTGTAAGAAGAGTGAGAAGTCAGCTGTCAATGGTTGTATGAAACAGAACAGTGAAAAAATAGAAGTGCTGCCTCACAGTTGTATGTCTCCACCAACCAGTCAAGATGCAGTTTACATCCATGTGTGTCCAGACTCATATAAAGTATGTAGTGAAGAGTTTGAAGGAATTTAATACTCACAATAATCACTGACCTGTAACTTTGAAGTAATTTAATAAAAGGTAATCTTCTTTTTTGGGGGGGAAATGGAAGTTTTCACTATTCATGTGTGATTACAGGAATAATTTCTCGCGTTCATAAGACTAGAATGACCTGACAACATAATTCCTGTGGCCACAGGTGTTGTCTGCATTTTTCAATAATTGTGAAGCGCAGAAGTCCTTCAGCATGCAGTCATGAATGTGCACTAAAAATTAGGCTGATGGGTCCCGTGATATTTGAGATTTGCTCCAGGCAAGATGCAGGCACGTTGATCACGCACGCACACTCTCACGCGCACACGCACAAATGAAGGCAACTGCATGATGGGTATAATTAAAAGTCACATTCAACGAGATGAAATGTAAACAATACAATCACATAAGACATAGGCGAGTTGAGATATTTTAGCGTGGACCAAAGTGGGGGACAGACAGACACTGCTATCCCCAGAGCTGTGCTGCAAGTGAGGCTAAAACTTGTCGAAGAATTTGTCAAGTATGTAACCCACGATTTTCTCCACTGTATTTTGTGAGATAACTGCATAATGCAGAACCAACAGCAGTGGCAGGGATGCTTTGTCTTGCAGCTGAAACAGGGTCTGACACTGCAACTATGGATGTGAGTTCGTGAGAAATTGCCTGGTATCTTGAAAGAGTCATTAATGGTAATTGTGAACAGAGGGGCTGCAGGGAGTCACACTGGAAACACATCCTGTGATGTTGAGGCCACAGGCTTGAGTTATTGTGCAGCGACATGGTTCACTCACTCAGTGACTGAAGGGAAAAACCCTTCAGGCAATCCCAAGCAAGGGCAACCTCTTCAACAATTTAATACAGACTGCAGTAATATTCCACTGCATGCATAATGCAAGAGCTAAATTTAATAACAAGAGAAATAGAATGACAAGTAAAGACCCAGCTCCATAACGGTAATGGTAGCTTCATAACGACGGTGCAACTGGGAATTGTGGGGTCTCTGCGCTGCTTTTGACTCTGACCCCCCATTCACCTTCTTCTGATCCCCACATTCCTGTTACATAAGCTGGAACACTTATATCCACACATTCAGGACATGAACACACCTCTTACACAGATAATACTGCTCAGCTGTCAAAAATACAGTTTTGTTTTGTCCGCACCTCAGAATAAATTCATTCCTGCTCATTAAACTTTTTTGAATGTCACATTTTAGAGTTTGAATCATTTGCAGTTTTGTAGAATTCAATCGCACCTTGTTTTAATACCGGTGAAGAGTAGAATAAGCACATAAAATATTTAGAAATACACACTTGAGCACCACAAAGAGCATTTCAGTCCGAGCGCTCTCGGCTTGGAGCTTTGGCCTTTCAGTGCTCCTCATTTCCCCCCATGAGGACCAGTGTTTCCTCTACAAGCGCCTGAAAGAAACAAAATATTTTATTTATGTTATTTACCTAATTTATGTGCGCTTGTTTCATTTCAGTGCGAGAGTCTCTACTGCGTTTTGCTGTCATTAGGTTGCACTAGTCTCTCTCCTGTCGTCTGCAGTGTTGCAGTGACTCATTACACTAATACTTCTACATTCCCCAATAATGAGTGGTGCAAGCGATCGCAGTTTTCAAAACTAAGTGTTTTACAGTTAATAATCCAAGTAATGCTGTGTTACCGCGTTACATGATTTGTGTGCAATTATATTCTCCAATTTAGGGACCTGCGCCTCTACCCATCTCTGCAGGCTATATTACCTTTTAAATGATGTCAAGCAGTGCAGGCTTCCCAGGTGATTTCTTTACTGTGTGTTGTATTGATGAGTGAGTGTTTTATTCAACAACTTTATTTAATGACAAGAAAAGCTGCTTTAAGTTTTGTTTCAATGCACAGAGTATGCCATTGCAGCAAAAACAATGTGGGACAAGAAACAAAACTAAAAACTGTAGTTATAAACCTGACAGCACGGAGGAAATTCTCCAGAGGAAACACAATTAAATAATCAAAGACGATGCGGTTTTTACACATTGCGCACACAGCCTCCGTCTCTCTCTGTGGAGACGTTTTCCCAGCCGCTCTCCCCTCCGCTATTAATCAGAATGTTATTTTTTATGATCAGGCCAGCACGGATTAACCGCAGTGTCTGCAGTTGTAACTGCAGTCCATGCATCTCCAAGAGGTCGACTTTTTGTTGCCACCACGGCCATCATCATGTCAGCTGACCACGGTGTTAACGGTTCACTGGATACAAGGTACAAAAGAAATATAGTAATATAAAAAATAACATAACTAATTACTTTTGATTCCAAGTGGTAAGTAGAATGATGTGATTACTTTTTAAAGGTGTAATAAGTAAGAGGTAACTTCTCTCTCTCACTCTCTACTGTCTCTCTTACAGAGGACAGGGCCCCATACCCACACAGAGTGGAGCAGGGAAGTGAACTGATAGCGTTAAATGTTAGTCATTTCTGACGCCATAGGGTCTCACAATCATGTAACTTTCAGCTGTGCCACTGTCAGTTTTGGTCCCTGGATAGCGTCGGACGTTGAGTATCGCAGTTTGTCACAAGGGTGGGGTGCGGCCGGATGATGGTCGCGCCTCTTTCACACCGCATGTTTGTGGAGAACCTGGTGCTGAATCACTTGCAGACGACCTGATTCTGGGTCAGGGTTTCGAAATACAATTTAATGAGAGACAGGAAAGGGAATACAACTTTGTGCTTCATAGAGACTTTGAGTCTTTTTTGTCTCATACATGTTAATGTCTCCCTGCCATTATTTTTCCTAGACATCTGCTTGTCAGAGACAGTCATATATTATTAAGGTATTACTAAAAAGACCATAATAATTGAATGCAGAGGCAATTATGTAATATGATAACAAGTAGATACATTTATATAATAGATACATTTATAACTGTCCCTTTGAGGGTAACCATAATACTGATGTGGCCCAGGATTAAGCTTTTCAACACCCCTGGTCTAAAGCCAAAGATGGACAGAATGGTTGTCAACTCCACAAAATTTGAGCCAAAGCTAGCCAGCTGGTGAGCTAGTTCCCAAAGACGTGTGTTGCTGTGATATTAGCAGCTAGCTAACACTCATATCTGTTTCTGTGGGTCTCGATAAGGTACCATATCTTTTACAGAGCAGGTTTCCGCCACGTGAGCCAGGCAGAGGGAAACCCAGCCATGACTGCTGTCAGCATGCAATACAGCAGCAACCTGGCGTGTGGCTTAGCGCAAGAAATTTAGCGAATATACCAAAATTTCAAACAGTATCTTCTGCCAGGCAAATAGTCATGTGCAGCGACAATTTGCAGCTGAATACGGTTGCAAAAGGAACATGACTAGATGAAACTGTGCATAGGTAATGGTTCCGCCGTCAGAAGTGAAATCATGGTGTGGAGCAGAAGAACACTCTGTCTAATGGAATGTTACCACAGGTCTTAAATACCGACAGATGGTAAGAGAAATTTGACTGTGAGAAAATACCCGTTTGGCACAACTGAGAAAGACCACAGAAAAACAGAACTAAATGCAAATGAATGGGCGGACTCCATTGACCTCAAAGTTGTCTTCCACAAATTACTCACTAAATCATTTTATTTGCTGCCTGAGGCGATTACTGGATCCAATTTACGCACTGGAAAAAAACAGGAAAGATGAGACTTTCAGCAGCCAGAATGCCATTATGCCGTATCCTCTGGACATTATGTTTGCATCCACCACAGCGAGCGTAGGACTGAGGGGAAACAGCTTCCATGTTTTCATGTCCTTACATGAAAAAGTTACATTTAATGCGGATCTTACAACATATGATAACACGCACAAATATAGTGCATGTGGTATATATGATTATGTTTAAGATCACAGTGATAAAAAAAACAACCTCTCAGGCTCAGTTCTTTTCGCTCGTTAGTATAAAAAGACACAAAGCTGGGTGACTGACACTGCTTAGAAGTAGATTACACAGGAAGCCAGCGCATCACAAACCACAGAGGATTCCAGAATCAACATGGTTCACAGATCCAGCTAGAAGTTTTGTCAGAGTTACATAATTATTTACTAAAAAACGAAGTCTGGATGAGCTGTGTTAAATTTAACTGGTCTGTTTCGCATCCTCTCTGTAGTAGGATGCGGATCAATGGTACTGAAACAAGACAGGCCATGCCAACTGCTCTCTAAGACTGTACTTGGGCTCTGCAGTCCTGTTAACGTACAGGTATAACGTTTGCCATGTTTAGCATTGCAGTTCAGTGCAGTGGTTCTCAAATTCTGCAATGCCGCCTTCAGAAGCCAAAAAAGTTCACACACAAACAACTAATAAAAAAGAATCTGAAATTAAGGTCAGCATGTTGGCATTAGCAAACTCTTGTTAGACTGTTTCCCTACATAAATCATATTCATTCAACTGACAGCCAACAAGACTGGCACTGTATGTGTCATAATGTTAGATATAGTAGGCCAAATAAAGTCAGTGACTTTTCAAAGTTAAAAAGCAAAGCTCGAATAAAGCTGTCACTCACATGGTGTGAGATTTTAGATGGATTCTTCTGGAGATTTAGACTAGATTTAGTCTTTCTTCAGCGAGGGGTGCATTTTGCCAGAGCCAACTGTTGGATGTCATGTCAAATCCGTCATGCTGCCGTCTGTCAGTATTTCCCCCCCAACGTGCTGTGGATCAAGTATGAATTCAGTGTTCTTGCACTCTTTAAGCTTTCACTTGGAATTCCAAATGCCGCAGCAGACCTCAGTCCAGCGCATTTAATCCCTCGTTTAGAGCACAGCGGACACTTTGCATCTTCATTGTTCAATTTGTATAAAAGTATCAAAGTATTTCTACACAAATGTGGCGGCAGAAATCATGTGGTGTTAGTGTAATTTCAATGGTAGAGCCACAAATGACTGTGCTAACCATGTAATTGGTCAGAAATGTTTGAATTTATGGTGCTTTGTGCTTGTTAATCAAATAAGTAAAGCGCCCAGTGTGCCCGGCTGATAACACAAAAGAGCAAGAAAACATATGCCTCATCATGTAAATGAAATATTAAGAAAAAAACAGCACATGCTATAACTTTATTTGTGGTCCTTTCAAACTCCAGTGAAATGTATTAATCCATTGCAATTTTACATCTGCGTTTTTTGGTTTAAAGGAATAAAAACAAGCCAAAAGATTTTTTTTTTAACCTTATAACAGAATAATGTGTGCCGCCAGACCTTTCTCCATCACTGCTGTGCAGATTCGTGCAGCTATGCAAGACCAGGACCAAGGTGGTGGACTAACCAACATACTCTAGGGTAGCATGGCTATGAACAAGAAAAAAGTTTCGTTAGAACAACAGTAAGTGAGCTGTCTGCAGACACATTTCTTGTGACAGGGATCCTGTCATTGACTGAAATAAAAACTTCAACTAAATGAGGGAACTGTCTTGCAGTTATCGTACTTTTTCTGTTGCTAAAGATAAGCTTCTTTTCATAATAATATACGGCCTCAGATCCTTGCCAGCCTTTCTCACACTAACGTGGAGCTATACTAATAATATTCAAACTCCCTAACAGAAAGTCAACATGACTGTTTTCATTGCATTTTTTTTCTTTTGACGCCTAAAGGTGGGAGCAAAAATGGTAATACAAATCAAATATCCAATTTGAATGTCATCCTATTTTTAAACTTTGCAATGGAGCTCTAATTGCTCCATTAACACGACGGCACGCATCACTGTTACACTGCTCTCTCTCCGGCATCAGAAGAATAAGAAGTCAAATCCATCTGGTACTTGACCCCCGAGGCGATTAAACAAACATGACCTCAATCTCTCTCCTGCTAGCTGCTTGGCATCTGCTGGCAAGCCACCTGTTTAGCTTACTGCTAATTTGACACTCTCAGGGGAGATGATGGATGTGTGTTTGAAAGCCAGCTGACAAGAGACTCTTCAGTGTTTCACTGTGCGCTATTGCTATGCAAAACCCCCCTCATGGCCTTTAGCTATATTCAGAAAAATATTCACATTGAGTTGCATGTGAAGGCATTTGAACACAGAGAGGGAGTGTCAGCAGGGGTTTATTCTGTACTGCTGTCTGCTGGGGAAACGTACTGATATAATGTGCTATATGTATATCATTGTATGAGGGAAATAAAAACCTGGTGTCTAACTGAATTCGCTGGTCGTCTGATCAGACGCATTCATCGTGCAGCAGCATTTCCTTTGATCTTTACACCGATCCAGCTCTTTCTCTTTGCCCTCTCCTCCTGTTAGCCTTGCCTTCCTCAGCCGCCACGGAAGGTCATGGGTACTGATCACACTTTATATGTCAGAGAGCCCACAAATTGTCATTATTCATGAATTCACGGCAGTGAGAATCAGGCCTCGGAGCTCCACATGCATGAGGAAGAGGACAGGGAAGATCCCACAGGAGCCGAGTTCAAAGCCATCAGCTGCCTCGGCTGACACCACAACTGAGAGATTTCTGAAATGCTTTCCAGGAAAACTGCAGGGCACATGTGTGTCTGTGAGTGCATACGTACGGTACGTTAACAATGTTTATGTTAAGATATGACAAGCAAAATCCCACTGCGGTCTATGTGACTCAAATTTAATTTGAAATACTTTAAGATTTTTGATCTTTCTGTCTGAATGTCTGTTTTTTTTTACACTGCTGGATGTCCTTGATAAAGGAACACAAACGCAGAACACATTACTGTTTTGTAATCTAAATTAAATGAGTCACATCTCAGTGACACATTAAGGAC
Organism: Lutjanus campechanus; assembly: GCA_027495735.1. NCBI lineage: Eukaryota > Metazoa > Chordata > Actinopteri > Lutjaniformes > Lutjanidae > Lutjanus > Lutjanus campechanus. Next base: position 12,783 of record JAJHUR010105908.1, read on the forward strand.
TAAAGGGCCCAAATGCACTGAAAGCGTATGACGCACACATTTTGTACTCTTATTGCCTTAAATGACTAAAAGCTCACCACCCAGTGTTTTTAGACAACGAGGCCTGAGTAGTTGCATCAAGGTTGTCTGACAGGCATGTTCCAGCCTTGTCTCAAGTGTCAAATAAGGAACTGCGACCAAAGCTTTTTTTCTGAATCAGGGGTACTTGTTTGGAGACAGCTAAAAGGAATAATAAAGGCTTCAGTGTGAGAAGTGGGTGCTGACGGGGCTGCAGCAGTACGTAAAACTAGCGCACTGAGGGAGGGAACATCCGAATAAGGACAGAAGTGTCAATATGATATATATTCAATCATGAACTCTAATGTAACTGTATAGGTCTATAGTTCTATCAGTGAACTACTGAATAAACTACACTGCAGACTAGAGTCTCTGTTACAGAGTATAGGCTACGCTCATCTCCTCCGTCACTGTGCTGTGCTAATATAAACTATGATGAAATGTCAAGACACTGTCTCTCCGTCTTCTTCCTCTTGGTGTATGTTGGTGTTCAAGTTTGCTGTCTGCTGTAGTGTAAAAGCTTCTCAAACTGTTTCAAATTTTAAAGTCATCCAGGCTGCCTAATACAAAAAAACAAAAACAAAAAACATGAATATCATGCATCATTTAGTCATCATTTCCTGCAGAGGACAATATTTTATTTAAAAAAATAAATAATAATAATAATAATAATAATAAATACTTTGTTACTAAACAAATAAATACTGATCTTTTCCCCAATTCCCTTGGTTCTGTTGTTTGCATTTCAAATTTGATGCCTGCAGTGCGCCAAAGGAGCACCAATTCACGCATGTCAAATGAAACGCGTCAATTATCGCTTTCAGTGCGTTTGGGCCTTAACTAGCCATATTTCAGAACGCTATGATTGAAAGAATAGCATGACATTTTGGGAGATATGCTTTCTTGCTGAGAGTTAGATGAGAAGATTGCCAGTAAACATAGCTTTGCATAAATACTGAAAAACGGGGGTTGGGGCCAGTATCTGGCAGTGACGACCCAGCTCATTAAGGAAAAGAGA
>JAJHUR010105909.1:1840-32595 GCA_027495735.1 Lutjanus campechanus
ATATAAGCAGTCATGAAAATGCAACTTAGCAGCAACACAGTTTGACTCACGCGGCCTAAAATGTCAGTAGTAAAGCACAGTGTCATTTACTCACTATGTAAACGGCGCGGTTGATTCCTCCATGGTGCTGCTGCACACAGGTTTATAAGCAAACATGAAGATAAATCCACTTTTTAATCCCAAAAGTTTAAGAAACAGACTCTGAGCTCTCATCTGGCTGGTCAGAACATCCGTAATTGTTTCGTGAACTGCTGCTGCAGAGGGGCTGAGAGGCCGGAGTAAAAATAAATTCACTTTATCATCTCAAAAGTTTCAAAGACAAATGCTGAGCTCTCGTCTGGCCAGTCCGCGGCTCCGTGATTTCTTCATCGTTGCTGCATAAGGTTGAAGCAGGAGTGAAGTAATAATTAATTAATCTCAAAAGTTTGAAATGTACACTCTGAGCTCCTCTCCTGGCAGTAAAATAGCATCACAGCAACTCTGGTTTTTTCCTCCAGAAGCTCACTGGCTCAGCGGCTCACAGCAGGTGCATATCGGCTGTCTGTCGGCTCCACCCGGTCCTCTGCACTCGGCAAAGCTCCGCGATACAAGTGAATGAATACAACTGAAGGTGAACTCAGAAGTAACTGAGTGAGCTGACAAACTCCTGGGTTGAGCATGTTGCTAATTAGGTTGTTTTTTCATTATTATAATGCCGTTTTATAGCAACTTTTCCTGCAGTAGTTTCTGTCATTGACTCGCGAAGTAACGTGAACGCGCAGCTGCGCTAGTAGGAGGAGTCCCCCAGGTCCTAAAAGACCTGTGATTGATTCAGTCTACCTGTGCGCCACAGATTCTCTAAATGCTGAAATTAGAGGCATAGAGGAGGTGCAGCAGTGTAGCTCTCTCTCAGAACACCTGATTTACAATATGCTTAAAGGTTTTTATGAAATTATTTCTCACTTATACCAAAACAATGTTGCCTACTGGAACTTTAAAGGTGAACTATTATGCTTTTTCCTCTTTTCTGACCTATAAATGTTGTTACAATGTTGGATACTCGTGTTAAACGATTCCAACGCGTCAAATAATGAGTTTCGTGCATTTGGAAGTGAGCCCTGCAGCTGTTTTGGATGGCTCTGCACGCTGTGTTTTACACTCTTTTTTTAAACAGGAGGTTGCATTGACGTTAATGCCTGCCAGACTTACTTATATGGGAATGCCCCGGCATAATGCTCTAAGCCTGCCCTCTCCCCCACTCTGCTTCTGAAGTTGTATCGCTGTGCGCTGCTCTGCTGTCTACGATTTCACAGTGTTAGCACGTTTGAGCAATGGCTCCCAGAAAATGTTTGTTCGGGTGTGAGGGAAAGTTAACTTTGTTTAGCTTTCCTAAAGAGGCAAGCGCCAGGCAGAAGTGGATAGAGTTGCTTTTTCCCGGCCAGCAAAATAAAAACACCTCCGCGTTTGTCTGTCTACGGCATTTCACACGGGACTGTTTTGTCAATATGGGCCAGTACGAAGCTGGATTAGCTGAAAACAAAATCCATCCTTACGCAGCACATGTAAACAGGTAATGACAATAACAAGCTACGCCTACCATTCAGAGACGTCATGAAGTAACCTCTGTTCTGGAGAAACTTCAGGCTGTCCAGTCTGTACCTCCGGATTAGATTCAGGATCACATATGACTGTATTTCAAAACTTGTCATTTTCAAAAGAGAAATTCTTAGTAAAGTTCACTGTTTACTCCTGCACCGGCAAAATGAGGAGGTGTGGCTCGGCAGCGCTCCGCAGCTCTTCGGAAGTCTTCAGGAATGTGACCAATCACAGCAGAGTGGGCGGGAGGCGTACATGGAGGAGGGCTGGGGGGTGGAGTAAATTACACAGACCGTTTTCACGGGATGCAGGAAATATAAGGAGGAGATGCAGAGAGAGGTACAGCGTCCTGAAGATCTACAAAGCTTTGTGTGTGGGTAATCATGTGTAGCTGCTCTATAGGAGTCCAAGACTCAAATTCAAAGGCCAGAAAATGATATAATAGGTCCTCTTTAAAATAGGAAGTTTCTATAATACAGCCCCAGGGCATCTCTGCAGCACTACACTACTTCATTATAATGCCGTTTTGTTACATATTTTACCTTTATTAAAAAAAGAAATGCTGTTTCTCCAATTGCACTTGTCCATATTCTGATTTTGAGAATATTGTGCAGCCCTGCATTGTTTACATGACTACTAGAGGTGATGATCTAGAAAGGTCAAACTTCAACATGAAGCTTGTCATATTAATGCCATATTTCCATCTAATTTAAAAGAGGGGGTTGACCTGTCCCATTTCCTGAAACAAATATACAGCATTTACATGTTCTTATATGGTAACTTGTCACATGAAAAGGTGAGAAGTTAAGAAGAACTCAACCATAAAAGGACCACTGCTCACTGAAGAAGGCACAGCTGAAACATCCACTGTGTTAAATTTAGACATTGAAAACTGAATAAAAGGAATAATCCAACTGATTTGGACATACAAACCTTTTTATGCTTTTATACTGGCAATGAAAAATGACTGCATGTAGTGTGAAAGCAGTTGCTCTTAGTTACAAACCCAGAGAGAATTTTCACCAACTCAGCTCTACAGAACATTTTATTGTTTCAGCTCATTAAGCTTCTCATTGTGACTGTCCATCAAACAGCTGTTTGCAGATGTTGTTGTAATGTACTACTAATGTCACATTGATCAATTTAGCTAGATTCCAGTTTCAGACTTCAAATTAAACCTCAAAAGATCAAAAATAAAAATATTATTTCCAGCCCAGTCTTGACTTTGTGATTTTAAAATATTTCATAATTTCTTCTTAGCTGTCTGTCCTGTGGTGTAGTCAGGGCTTAACAATAAGGCTTGCCCGGGGCAAGTAAACGGCCATGTCAGGCTGGTAAATTTTGCAACTACCTGCAAAGTAATTTTTCCTCCAAAAATGTTAGAAAATGCTGTTTTCAGCCTTTCAAATATGGAGTTTTCCTACTTTTCTTCATTCATGACATTATAAAACTTAATATTTTTGGTTTGGACTGACAAAACAACATATTTAACGATGTCACCATGGACAAGACATTTTTCACTATTTTCTGACATTTTACTGACTTTGCAGCCCTAGATTAACCATGGCAGTTACTTATATTGCTATTAAATAAACCTAATTGTAGGAGGGCAAGTACAAATTGACAAATTGACTTCAGGCAAGTACATTTCTGACATAATTGCCTGACTGGGTTTTTTTTTTTTTTTTTTCAGTCTGGTCCCAAATTAATTCTAAACTATTTAATAGTGCTCGTAACAGTTTGTGAGTGGAATCAGGTATGAAATCAATTTCTGAGAGTCATCTGCTCCTTCACCCTCATTCTGCTGCATTCAGTGTTCACTCCGCTGGATTGGTTGATAGCGATAACCAGTCAGAACAGATATCCAGGCAACCAGCTGCACATCACTGCTTTCTTCTTCTCTGTGAGCAGCAGACAGAGTCAGAGCTCTGCTGCCATCCTGTGGGTCACTGAAGTCTGTTTTCCAGGAACAGAAGGAGTTAAAATGTGTCAACAAAATGGTGCTGTGTGCTTCCAGACAGACTGTCTTTGCTGCTCAGTTAATGGAGACTCATACTGGATGAAATGTGAGATGGCTGTGCTGCGATCTGCCCAGGAGGCTGCTGTGTATGTTTGTCGTTTATTTGTGGTTGTTCTCAGGTTCAGGCTGGTCCAATGTGAAGATCTGCTTCTTTCCTCTGTTTTATATCATTATAAACTCAATATCTTTGGTTAAACAAAACTGATCATTTGAATACGTCACCCTGGGCTCTGGGAGTTTATGATGATATGTTAGTTTGATGTTGTCTTGGTTTTGTGTGTAAATAAATGAGAGGAGCATGTTGTAGGTTTGATGTGGTGATTCCATCTGCATATCGAGGTCAGGTCTATGAAGAGGAGGGAAACAACGGCTCACTGACTTCCACAGGTCAGTTGCTCGGGCTAACTAGCTAAAACACAGGCAGGATATTCATGAGAAATGTTACAGCTAATCTTTTATTGGCTTTACTCAGAGGTGATTGAGGAGAATTACGGAGAAATGAAAGGTAATACTAATATGAATAAAAAATATTCATTACTTTGTGTCTCAGCATGAATGGATGGCTGCTGACACTCAAGTACATGTGCAGGTATTCATTTCTACAGGTTTTGTCACCCCACTTTTCACTTCCATGCTCAAATCTCTTTAGACAGTGCTCTGGTAACATAGTTCACATAGTTTCGTAATGAATGCAGTGTGATGTGTTTCAAATAACAAAAGAAAATTGGAAAAAGATGAGCCTTGGTAATCAGATGTCTCCTTTATAAAAAAAAAAGAAGAATATGGATTTATAGCCAACCAGTCTGGTGTGTGTAGAGGTCTGTGTGGTTATACTGCAGCAGCCTGGTGTTGTTTTCTGGTAAACACAGTGAGCTGTTGTGTGTAATGACACTGCACTCTGGTCTGACACTACTCAGAGGCTGAAAATTAATTAACTTATCATGTTTGTGTCTCTTTTTAACAGCCTCTATCTGACCACGTGTAATCAAACACAGAAAAGTATGAGTCCTGAGGGGTGGGGGTGTCCCCAATGCACATACAGGCACATACACACCTTTCCTAATGGCTTGATTCCACCAGGCATGGCTGCATCACATTATGGCTGTGCCACGTCAGTGCGTCTCAGAAACCTCTCCACTTCAAACACACGCTGAGTATTTTTGGACCGATGCTGCGTCAGTCTACACAGAACACAGGAGGCAGGAAGTCAGACAAGGAAAAGTCGAGAGAATACGGTCAGTTTTCAAAATAAAAGACCCAGTCAACTTTAATTCATAAAGAATAATCAGGCGAGTAAAACACTCCACCACTGAAACACCAGCAGCTGGAGGATGGATCAAAATGGTGATGCAGACATGCCGTGCCTGGTGGAATCAACCGGTAAACCTTTTTTTTTTTTGACTTGGTGCTGCCACTGGAATTGAATTTCCCTCTGGGATCAATAAAGTATCTATCTATCTATCTATCTATCTATCTATCTATCTATCTATCGAGTGTTAAAAGAGGCTTTCTGACCATGTCAGATGCAGCCACTAAATGAACCCTTGTGCTTCAGTGTTAGACGAGGAGGGGTGGTGACACATGGACAGAATGTTACAAGTTGGGATGAAAACAGAACACTACTGAGTGAAGCATTTAGAGAGTGACTTGTGAGTGGGGGATGAGGGAAGTCGGCACCTGATGTCCGATCTTTCCAAGCCTCCACCACGCCTCTCTCTCTCTCTCTCTCTCTCTCTCTCTACAAAGCGCCCGAGGGCAGCATTGGCTCCAGCGGAACATTAACAGCCAGTAGCTGATGAGCTGAAGGCTAACAAGCTACATCCTCAGTTAACTAGGAGACACCCAGTGATAACTGGGTCCCAGGGTGATGTTATTGTTGAAGCTTGGCACTTCCTCAAGTCAAGTCAAATTATATTTCTATAACATTAGCCCAAAATCACAAAAACTCTCCACTTCATGTCATGTCACTGCAGAGAAGCAGCAAAAAGTTCAAGGATGACAAACAAACAAACATCCAGTGTTGGGCAAGCTACTTGGAAGATGTAGTGAGCTAAGCTCCGAGTTATTCTACATTAAATGAAGCTTCACTACACTGAAGCTACCCACCAGAGAAATGTAGCAAGCTAAGCTACAATAAAATGACAAAAGTAGCTTAACTACATCAAAGCTATTTTTTTTAACATCATCGTCATCGTTTTCCTCTATTAAATGTAGCTTTCTTGTAGTTTGAGTTTGTCTAATTGGTCAGTGTAATTCAGTCTTATTTGTATTTGTCTCTCTTGTGTTTTGATTAATGTTAAGTGGCTAGTGTAACCTGTTTATTTCCTTTAGGATTAATAAAGTAGTCTATCTATGTATCTGTCTGTCTGTGTTTAGTTGTATATTTATTAGCCCCCTTCTGTACTAGGAGCCATCTACACAAATATCAAATTATTTATTTAAATTGACCACAACAATTTGGTTTTGTAGAGAATTGGACATTTCATGGGGATCTCAGAGCTTAGACAGGTCACATGGATCAAGAGAAGCAAAGCTAAGGCAGAGCAACAAAATACCCAGGAGAGAGCATCGGACGTCCACAGGGGTACAGGAGGGACACAGGTCCACATCACAACACCCCCTGCGTACTAGGTCTGCTGTGCAGTCTGGAAGTTGGTTTAGAAAAGGTGCCCACAACTTAACAAAAACCCTTTCATTTCCCTTCAAAATTGAGCTTATGTGCTCCATCTGCAAAACTTTAAAGATTTCTCCATACCACTGTTTAACAGTTGGAGGTCTGGGCTTGATCCATTGAAATAAAATGCATCTCACTGCTAATAGAAGAAGCTTGTTCAATGTTTCTTTTGGGCACTTGTCAAAGAGAGCATCTGAGAGATTTCATAGAAATGAATCAGGATTTATGTGTATTTTCTTACCAAAGTTCCTGTGAGACTTTTTCCCCAGAATGTAAATATCAGAGGGCAGTTCCAAATGCAATGTATATAAGACCTAGACTCTTTCTGACACACAGGGGAGAAATGTCAGGACAGAAAGTATTAAGGGACTGGGTTGTGCGTTGCAATCTGTGAAGGATCCTGCATTGACTCTGTTAGACTGTTGCACAAAAAGATTTTTCCTACTGACTCCACTGCATCGGACCATGCCCCCTCCCCAAACTCAGTCCCCAGGTCCCTCTCCCGTACACTTTCAATTCTATTATTCTATTATGTTGAGTGCATTGAGGGGCTGTAATTTTCCATAGCTTAGTTTTTTTTTTTTTTTTAACACTGAGTACAAAATTAAATATTTATTTTTCAGTCAACTCTGTCAGGAGATGACTAAGAAAAATATGAAATATCAGATAAAGTCAAAATACACTGAAGCGGGGCTTTAATGATAGCCAAAGAATATGTTGTAATACCAGAAATACTCACTAGAGCACCAAATGTGGATTAATCCACTGGTGAAAATAGTCCCAAACAAATGCACTGTTTCCTCCTGTTTAAGTAACATTTGTTAAAAACTACAACGACCAGCTGTTCTAGGAAACAACTAAGCCTTTTTTAAAATTGAAACTATATATTTACAAATAGTTTTTGAAGATTTTGTCTTTAATAAATGGTTTGGAGTTGAGAGCTATAGACAGGAAGGAAATCAGAAAGTATTTAGAAACTCTTGGGTTTGGTTTTTCATGAGATTCACTGAAAAATATACAGAACACCAGAATCTATCAATGAAACTAAATATAATTTTGTGTTGGTGCATCTATAATGCTTGTTATTCATGTCTTTTGCGCCTGTTATCAACTTTCGGTCTTTTATTTTTCTTCATCAGTGCAAATGTATATGAATACAGCAAAGCACTCAACCTGAAACCCCTGCACATGTGTACACACACACACACACACACACACACACATGCGCATGTACACACACACACACACACACAGTTCCCTTGAGAGCCATCCATTATTCTGCATGGCCTCCACCGTACCCCCTCCTCCCTCTGTCCCTCTCATCCCGACACACCACCCCCTCCTCACCCTCCTGAGGTTGCTATGGCCCTGCCTCAACTACTCTGGTATCCAGGATACGGTGACACACTCTGCATCCTGATTGGCTGCCAGCTATGCAAGGGTGGGCACACAAAAAAAGGAAAGGAAGGAAAGGAGAAAAAAAGAAAAGAGGGTGATCCTGGTTGTTAGATGGATGGCTGAGGCAGCACAGCTCCAGGCACAGCAGCGAGCACCATTTTAGCAGGAGCTTTTAACGGAGTGAAAAGGTGGGCAGAGACGGACGGAGAGGAAGAAAACCAGAGGGAGAACAAATGGCCGCTTGGTTTGAGAGGTAGAAACAGCTGAACGTATGTAGGCTACAGCGAGAGAGGAACGAACCGGAAAACAGGAGGATAAAAAGAAGAGGGAGGAAAAGACGAGGAGGCATGAACGTGAAGCGGAGAGATGCAGCATCTCATTGTCCGTCTTTTATCCTGACATCCTGACCGAGAGAGAGACAAGAGGAAGCGAAAGGAAAAGAAAGACTAACCTGGTGGAAGATAGAAGGAAAAAAGAGAGGGGAGGTGCCGATTCCTCAAAGAGGAGAAAGGGAGTAAAGGAGGACAGGGGGGATGCTCAGCACGTAACACACAAATAGCTTCACAGAGCACAGATTCACACACACGCTGACACAGATAGGCACCCAGCCTCCACTGGCAGGCCGGGGCAACGCTGGCCATCGGCAAAGTGGCAGGAGAAGCAGAGGAGGCGCCCGCCGGAGCCGAGCGGAGGAGGAGAGCAGTGCTAGAGGACAGCGACGGAGACAGTCGAGGAGGAGGACGAGGTGACGTGGTGTGGTGTGGAGGCTCGGCGCTGAGGGAACGGCGACGGGGGAGGGGCAGTGGTGCTGAGGAGGAGGAAGAGGAGGAGGCCAGGGGACTGATGGCTCGGGGCAGTGGCTCGGGGAGGTGGAGCAGGCAGAGGATGGGATTCTTCAACGCCATGTTGCGTTGCAACCTCCCCCCAGAGACACAGAAGGTGGTGGTGTTCCTCATCATGATGCTGCTCATCATCATCAATGTGGTCCTCATGTTCCTGCTGGCCTTCCAGTAGAGACACACACACCACCACTCTCTGTCTCACAAACCTACACACACACACACACACACACACACACACACACACACACACACACAAACACATGAACACATGCCTCTGTTAAACTGAAACACTGAGGCACCGGAGCAGAGGAGGACTGCCCTGTTGATCAGAGGGACTGCTGGGATTGATGGGTGTCCAACATGGCAGCAGCAGGACAACACAGGTACAACCAGGACCAGAAGATCATGTAGTGTGAGAGTGGATGATGTGTGTACATCTATCATCAGAAACATGGAAACAAGAGGAATTGGTTGTGTATTAGCAGAGGAACCTGTGAAGGGTGGCTTCATCTGAGTCGTAGAGGAACATTTGTGTCTCTCAGACCTTTAGTCATGACTATGATCTATCCAGGCTTTGAAATTTCTGTCTCTCTGATTTCAGTCTCCTCCAGATTGTGGTGTTTGAAAGATGAGTCTCATGCTATGCTAGAATTTTCAAGAAATTCCATTCCATTGCTCCAAGCCCCAACTCACTGGTTCCTACTGAAGACATGAATCTTTAAAAACATCCTGTCCAAGTTTCATTTTTGAAAAAGGTACAGTAAGTTCCTAAAACAACTGGCAACTGGCCACAGAGAAATAAGACATATCAGGTTTTGAATGCACACACCAGACTTGTTAGTAGGATACATTCATTGTTGGGTAGGTTCTGCACATGTTGACGAAAGAAAAAGAATATTGCCAACATCACCCTTAAAGTAAAACAGCAACATTTCTTCCCGAGAGAGTGTCCTGTGTTATTGTGCATAATGCACAGAACACATGGAATAATGTCTGTTTTTCCCTGATTTGGACGAAGCAACCCTTTAAAAGCAACAGTAGTGTATAACAGTACTTTCAGGTGATGTAACACACTCTGCGGTGACCCTGTTAGCGCTCCTCAGCTCTTAGATAACTACGGCTGATTGTGTTGTGAACATACAACTTGGCAGTTTCAACAGAACTGAGTAGACGAGCTTCATTTGTGCTGATCTGATCTGCCCATTGTATCATCGATTTGGTGCCATATGTGATAACAGAAGAATATTCATGTAATATAATGCAATAGAAAAAAATACCATCCTGTTATTGATGTAAACAGACCCCAGACAGCTAACTGTTTCTGTTATTTTTATAAACACTGGTAGAAGCTAGTGTTTAGAGTGGAGTCCACTTGCACTTTAACATTAGCTGCTGTTGTATTGCTAAATTAGCTGTACAGCAGTTTGATCAGGTAAACAGCGCTGATATCTCAGGATACAGTATGTGAAGGCAGAGTCTAAAACTAAAGACAGTTTACAGTCACAGTGACCTCCATGTGCAAATAAAGACGTGAGATTAATGTCCTTAACTGAATGAATCTGCAACAGTCTTCTCACTGATTTCCTTATTGGTTCAGAACAAATACCTAAAGAAAATAAATTTCACATAATAATATACCAGAGATGGGACCAAGTCATTGTTTTGCAAGTCATAAGTAAGTCTCAAATCTTTGCACTGAAGTCCCAAGTCTTAAACTATGAGAATCCAGTCCTAAACAAGTCCTAATGTAACAGTGAGTTTCTAGCCTCATTGATTTACAAAGATATTTAGCTGTTAAGCTAATGTTGGCTAAACGTTAGCATGCTAACTTTGTTAATATTAGCCTCGACTTCAGATGTTGAACGAAGTTGGTAGTTGCTGCAGCCCCAGCATGTTTTGCATACTGCACTTTTTTGTCTTTTTTGTAACAAAATGATCTTTGATTTCATTGTTTCCAGCTGGAGCTCAGTAACATAATGTTTGTTCTTCATGGAATCTCTGCTGTCTGATTGGCTCAAACAAAGTGGATCTGGAGAATTAGGTGTCGCCTTACAGAAAATGAATAGTGTTAATGTTAGTTGATTCAGGAAATGAAGGGAAATTCATTGATTGGCGGATTCACAATTTTTAAATAACAGACTTGGGGAACGTATCAGTCAGTATTTTCAGGTCAAAAATCTCAAATCCAAGGGAAGTCACGAGTCACTGAACTGAAAGTCCAAGCTGAGTTGCAAGTCTTTATTTGAATGTATCAACTCAGGCTAAATTCATCAAATTTGTGACTCGACTCTGACTCGAGTCCAAGTCATGTGTCATCTAGTCCATAATAATTTTCACTTGCCCAGTTGCCATATATATAATAATAATAATAATATATATATATATACACACATATATGTATGTACATATACATATACATACATACATACATACATACATACATACATACATATATATATATGTAAGTTGCCAGAGTTACTTGCCTGGAAACATTTATTTTTGTGCCCTGCCTTCTGTATAATGCTGTACTATTACACTATAACAGAACAGAAATTCATCCATATATAAAAATTATTTTAAGAACTTAACTTAAACCTGCCAGCATGTCTGTATCAGTAATACAATCACATTTCAATGACTGTAGATTCACAGTGCTTCTAAAACCAGCAAAGTCAAAGGATATTCACTGAGAGCAGCAGTGTGGCCAGTATGACATGACTCTGTTGTTGTACTGATACAGTTAGTGTTTTGGAAATGGACAATATACTGAATTTACCATGTGAGGCACCATTGTACCCCCTGCTATCTAACTAACCGCTTTTATTTTACATTTGACACTTTTTACACGTCTTAAATGCGGTTAAAGCCTCCATCACGGTGACTTAAAATTAGAATTGTGTAAACTAAAATTAGTGTCCTTGTTACTTTTCTTGTAGCCAATGAGAAGTCTTGATCTTGATTGACATCCCTAGGTCCTTTATTTTCACATTCAAATTCAAATGACTTAATTGGCATGGGAAACAGATGTTTATATGGCCAAAGTAGGTGTAAAATAAAAGAAAAATGCACATGAACAGAAGAATTGTAATTTTGCTAGCAATACAAAGGCCTATATATACAGATAAACAACTTTTAAAAAAAAGGAAAAAATGTTGATGTACAGTTAAAAAATATTGCAAACACAGTGACAAATATATAAACACTAACATAAATATTAATCTGAGAAGAGAAGAATCTGAGCATTTGAAATTCAGACTGTGGGAGCCACTGGCCAGGTATTCTCAGGGGCTGCACTTTGTAGAGAAAATGTGATTTTTATATCATAAATATTAACGATAAACACTGTAAAGCTGAGCAACTTGTCTTCCCCTCTCTTGTCTCTCCTACCTGTCATGCCTCTCCACATGTTCATGAAGCAGTCACATTAAAATCTACAAACAATCATCAGTTAACCACCTCTCTTAGAATTGTCTTTGCTCCTGGTGACTCAGCTTGTTGTGAAATAAAAGAGACGGTGCTTTTATGCTTTGTAGCCTGGGTACAAAATGAATTGATTATTTTAAAATCTAAGATAGCAGAAAATTCTAAATGGGGAAAAAAATTAAATAAAAAATTCTATACTGGCACCCAGGCTGATAGAGGTTAATCTTGCGACCCATCATCTGTGGACAATTAGCCTCTCAGGGTTTCTGTTGAATCCAGTGGATATCCAGGCCAAGACTTCCTTTTTCATGTGCCTGTCACTGTTTTCAATCATGTTAACAGCTTCAGACATGATCTATAAACAGATATCTGCAAATAAATGTAGCTAAATTTTTAAAAAGCTAAAATAAAAATATTAAAAAATCATCAATCGATAGCTGGCGGTTTCTGACGTTTTGGCCAATGTATTCCACCACTGTCGCTCTCCATACAGACTGTTTACCTGTGTACAACCAAAACTCACTCAAACGTGATTGTTCAATACTACTTAGACTGTAAATGGAAACCAGAACACCTCCGATACCAAAGTCTTTTCCCTGCCTCCAGATTCTGCATATTCATATACAGATATCTGTTTATAAAGGTTACATAGAGGTAAAAGTAATGTAAGAACTAGGCTCAGGTTGTATAAAGGTATTACAGTATACCAGAAATCCAGACAGAATGATTTCCAATACCATTCCTAATACAGTTGCTCCTCTTTCTATTAAACTGATAGGGAGATGTTGTATTGTAGTGTGTGGCTTACACCAGCAGGGGTCAGTCTATGTGCTGCAGCTGAGCTGACAAACAGCTTTCATAAGAAGAAGAAACATGGCATCTGGGGGATAAAGTTACAGGAAAGTTACAGTTAATGAACAACTAGTGAAAAAGAAGAAAAATCCTTCTGCCCCTGTTTGGGAGTATTTTGAGGTTTGTCCCAGTGATAAAGGTGAGCCAAAAAACACTGCAGACTGCTGACTGGTCAGAGCAGAGAAGGTCTGAGTATTGTAGCGTGGTGAGTGTGTAACTTTAGTGAGCCTGAGAGAGAGTAACTGACAGACTATGGTTTATGGTGGCAGAGAGTGATGATGAATGGAGCAAAATGTGAGCAGTGAAGTTGCCGGTCTGGCAGTAAATGTACAGTTTAGGTTTGAGTTTGTCAGTGAATAAAAAAGCTGCAGCTTCTCAAGACCGAAGCAGAGCTCCTGAGTGTGTTGTTTCCCAGCTGTGGAAACAGTGTTGCTATGACAATCAGCTCCACCTACAGTAAACCAATACTAGACAGTGGAGTGGAGTCAAGTTGAGCCGGTTTAGACAAGTTTTACACAAATATTGCCTTATACCATGTAGCCCATTAAAATGCCAGCAAGGTATGAAGGTATGGAAAACTAGATTCTGCCCAAGTCTGGTAAGAACTTAGAATCATGAAATATGGGATGTGCATGACACTCTGTGTCTGTAGGAAACTGTTAACCATCAAAATGAATAAGTGGTATCTCACCATTTCCTGGCATCACCATCTCTCACTTCCTGTTCTGTTTCAACAAGCGTTATCAACAAACACAGACCAAAATGCCTGTGCCCGGTGTAACGTGACGTCCATTTTCAAGCAGAGAAACATGGCAGCCTGGTTTCAAATTTTCTCATATTACAGCAGAGATAGTCGATGCAGTAACACAATGTTGATTTATATTGAATCAGCAGTGCCTAGTTTGACAGTTTGATCTGAGTTTCAGAAGCTTGGTGACTTTTCAGATCTGGACAGGTGATGCTCCTCTGTCATTTATTTCATCAGACCCACCCCATATTGAATAAAATGGTTGCGATTGGCCCAACGAGAGCTGGGGCTGGTGGAAATCTGTCTGAACGGGAGGGTGGCCAGACGGATCTGCAACAGCAAATGAGAACATGAGCTTGCAGATCCATCTGCTTCCCCAGGCTGATCTCACAACTGTGTAAATCACTTATTGCAGCTTTTAAAATTAATGGAAATTTCCACATGCGCTCCTAACCCCTACCCTGAACGTTAGTCACACTTTGTCACTTATTTATTTTATTATGAGGAGCTTTTTGAGAGCATCACTTTAATACATGAGTTGAAATTAGATGACTAAAATATGAAAGAACTGCTGTTCCCAACTTCTTTGGTTTATGAGCCCTTAGAATGAAACAATATCCTTTTGGAAGCCCTCATCTTGGGTTGTACATGTCTGTGAGCTGTGAGCCCTTTCACTTTTTGGCATAGATGACATTAAAAAAACAGTATTTTATTTTCAGGTAAAATTCAGATAATGCAAATAGGGCTACAACTAAGGATTATTTTTTATCATCAATTAATCTGCCTATTATTTTCTCAATTAATCACGTAGTTGTTTGGTCTAGAAAATGGTGAAAATATCCAAAAGATGATGTCCTGAAGCATCTTGTTTTGTCCACAGCCCAAAGATATTTATTTTACTGTCAGAGAGGAGTAAAGAAACCAGAAAATATTCACATTTAAGAGGCTGAAATCCAAGAATTGTGACTTTTTTCTCTTAAAAAATTAATCAGAGTTATTAATTGATTATCAAAATAGTTGCTGAATAATTTAATAACTGATTAATCATTGCGGCTAAATACAGATCTCACAAGCACAAGCCCCTCAGAGGCTGACAAAATCTGTTACTGCCCTGCTCAGCTCACATTAGAATGAGGGGGGAAAGGTGACGGGGGCACAGTTGCTTCTGTGTACTAGGCATTGCTGTTGCCATAGTGACCCTATGACCAGTGCTACTAGCCCTGTCGTGATGCTGGACCTGTTTACAATAGGCTGAATGTAGCTGTTTACTATCATAACAGTTAATAAGAGGATACTGTGGTGTCATGTAGTCAGAGAGGAATCTGGAGAGAGAGGCAGCAGAGAGGCAAGATGGTGTGGGTGTGTTGCTTAGCAACAGCCACTTCGTCTGTTTTCCTCATCGCCATGATGGATCAGTGGAGCTAAGAAAAATAAAAGGAGTCAGTCTTCAGCAGCAGTGTGAGGTGGTGTTAGAGAGCCAAGGCTGCAGAGAGGAAGAGGAGGGCTGGTGGGCTGATTTGTGTTGCCTCTGCAGG
Organism: Lutjanus campechanus; assembly: GCA_027495735.1. Taxonomy (NCBI): domain Eukaryota; kingdom Metazoa; phylum Chordata; class Actinopteri; order Lutjaniformes; family Lutjanidae; genus Lutjanus; species Lutjanus campechanus. Next base: position 16,908 of record JAJHUR010105909.1, read on the forward strand.
ACTGAGAGGCTGAGCAGAGGAACGGACGGCCTCTGTGGAGCCTGGGGCCATGTTGACGCAGTTAAACTGGTGGTGTGTTCGAGGCACTGTGAAATATGACCACTGCAGTGTCTTCATCAATAACACCGGCTCCAGCTCCTTCACTCTGTTTCTGCCTCCTCTTCCTCTGTCTCTCACACTTCCTCTTCCCTCTACTGTATCTCCGTCCATCTCAGTCTACTTCCACCTCAGTTCCACATCGATTTCTCATTCTGCACTCAGACTTCAGCAGCGGTCATTGTCTGCTCACTACTGCCCTGCCTGTTAGCCTATATCACTGCTGAATGATAAAGCTGGAAGGCACGTACAGCAGCATGTTATAGTGCTATAGACTGACAAATGTGTGCTGAACTATGGGCTTGAATTTAACCTCATGACATCAAAACATCAAACAGTCTCATCATGTAAATAAGACTTATCTAGTTAAATGAAAGTAAATTAAAATAAATAAAAACAGATCGCAAAGAACACACCTTCATTGTGTCACAAACCCATATTTGATACCAATTGTATCAAGTACACTGTTCACCAGTGCTCAAAGTGCATCATTTTGGCAGTTCGAAAGTTTGGAAAATGCATAATGCTTAAATCTGAATAAACTAGGTTTGGGCAGTATGTTCCTTTTTTGGCTATGTCCAATAAATAAACAAATAAACTCACAAAAATGTTCTTGGTTCATCTCTCCTCTGTTCCAACTCTGGCTTGGTCAAAATAAGCCCTTAATTCACTGAGCTAGACCTGAAAATCTTCTGGCTCAAGGCTGTTTTCCTCTCGCTCATCCTCTGGCTAAGTGGGTGTGTGTCGGGCCACTGAATGAGTGTCTGTCCCTGTCCCAGCAGCTCTCACTCTGTTTTTTCGGAGCATTAAATTAGCAAAATAAAATGGCAAAAGTCCCCCCTCCCCCGAAAAAAAGAACCAATCACAGCTGGCCCAATCACTGTTAGCCGATATAGTTAGTTCACTCCAAAATCAAAAATACATATTTTTCCCTGGCCTGTAGTGCTTTTTATTTGGAGATATCAGCTGTAGAGATGTCTCCCTTCTCTCCAATATAATGGGACTAAATGGTACTCATGGCACTTGTGCTGCTCAAAGCACCAAACACACACATATGTATGTATATACATTTGAAAAATTCCAAAACAGCATCTCATTCCAGCAATCATGACCCAGTTACTCAAGATAATTCACACACCTTATTGTGAGCAGTTCTTTCTAGTGTAAAAGAAACTACTTCTGGTAGATTCTACTGCAGAAAAAAGTAGTCCCAACATGAAATTGGTCTCAAGGTCTGTGTACTATCTTGAGAAACTGTGTTGTGATTCCTGGAAAGAGACACTGGTTTGGAATTTTTCAAATGTTTTTTGTGCCATTTAGTTCTATTATATTGGAGAGAAGGCGGACATCTCTATGACCAAAATCTCCAAAACCCTGCAAGTCACACCAAAAAAACATCTAGATAGATAAACACTACAGGCCAGAGGAAAAATGTGGAATTTTGATTTTGGAGTGAACTGTCCCTTTAAACATTTGTGTTTCACACAATAACTGATGTAAAGAAAATAATATCAACAGCTGGTAAAGCAAACAAAGTGACAATATACGTTTATTTTTGTGGGTTTAAAGGAATTTTCAATTGTACTTCTTCATTTAGATGATAAAGAGTTAGAGACTCTGGAAATTTTTGGTCGAGGCATCTTGAAAGAACTTGAGATTTAGGTTCATACAGCTTTTTAAGAAGCTCATAAAAGTATAAAAGTAAGACTTTTACTGAGAAGAAATGGTTGCCTTTGTCAATTTAATGGCTGGTTGTTGACAATGATATTCATTGTATGACCAAAAGTGCTGATCTTGAAACCACATTACAGCACATGTTGTGTGAGTCCTGACTAACATGTTGTACCATGTGCTGAAACTAGAGCTAGAGTAACTAGAAATCTGACCTCTCTCCCTTCTATTGTGCCTCCTCTGCAGCTGATCAGTGATGGCAGCGTGGTGTACGCCGAGGCCCTCTGGGACCATGTCACCATGGACGACCAGGAGCTGGGCTTCAAGGCCGGGGATGTGATCGAAGTAGTGGATGCCACTAACAAGGAGTGGTGGTGGGGTCGCATCATGGACAGCGAAGGCTGGTTTCCTGCCAGCTTCGTGCGGGTGAGACAAACTCTGTCCAGGCTGCTGGAGGAGCTTTTTTTTAATTACACTGTGTGATTAATGACTGCAGCTGCTGCAACACTGCCACACTGAGTCACATGGAGCTTCTCCTGTTATTGATTTTCCTCTAGTCTGCAAAATTATAGCGTTGTTTTTGTGGATGCTCAGTAAAGGGATAGTTTGGATTATTTGAAGTGTGGTTGTATGAGATACTTCTCTGCAGTCAGTGTATTACCTACAGTAGATGGAGGTCAACATGCCCTCTGGAGACGCAGCAGGAGTACCGGTGTAGGAAGCTAAGCTAATGTCCTGCTGTGGACAGGGTCAGCAGCAACATGTATTTTAGACTCCTGAAAAAAAAACAGTATCAATTAATGTGTATGCTATATTGAAAATATTATGTACACTTTATTTAGAATATTTTCACTGCTTTACCTTGCTGTTAGAAAGACTTTGTGTCAGAAAACTGCCATTATATAAGCCAAATATCACTTTCTCTCACTCAACCAGACTCCTTCTGGCAAAACAGCAATTTTACATCTCAGAACACACAATTTGGCTTATGTAATGGTGTTTCCCTGTCAGAAAAGACAGTCTCTGACAGCAAGGTAAAGTGGTGAAAATATTCTAAACAGTAATACACTGACCGTATCTCATACAACCACATTTTATATAACCACACCTCAGATATTTTGAACTATCCCTTTAAGACATGTCTTGCAATTAGCATGCCATGTTCTTGCGCTAGTGTCTACAAGCAAGGTAACTTATGAGAAATCTCTTGACACACTGTAGGTTTAACAATATGTTTGATGTTTGTGCAGTTGCTCCTCTCATTAAATACCAACTGTAATCCAGAATCTATTACAAAATTTGTAACTTCAGTTCACATCCATGTTTCACAAAGATAGACTTTGACTATGGCTTAGATATAACAGATAGTCAGACTTCAGATAGATCTTCATCTGTTACACAAAGCATTCTTTACTATCTTAAGTACAATGAATTCTGGGTAAATTAAGGCTCTGTTTACCCCGGTCTTTTGGAAGAACTCAACAGTTACAAGGGCATTTTACTTGGAAAGTTTAGTGTAGAGTGCAACAATACAAAAAAATCTGATGTGGAAAAAAATAGTTTTGAGAGGAGCATCAAAGATATCAAAATATGGTACAAGACTCAAAGGAATCATTGCTCTCTCCATAGCAATGTGAGCAAACCACAAATTATGAGCCATGTTTTCCTCCTTTTGTTGTTGTTGGGTGTTACTGATCACTTGGTGGCACTGATTGTTACCATGGTAACACGGGTCTTGAACGTGAGTCAGCTTGGGGGTAAGGTGTCACATTTTTCTGGCTTACATTAGTCAGTCCCTTATTCTTGTGAAATGTTCTAACCTGCAACAGACTAATCTATGAGCAAAATTAAAACTAGTCTCACACTACAGACTACAGACTGGTCTAAATATCTTTGTGAAACCAGCCTTATGTGATTTTTGTGTTGAGCGAGTTGACACTTTAAGACATGCAGAGTTGATTCTTCCTGTGGTTTTAAGAGACCTGTGTCCTCCTCAGTTGCGTGTGAACCAGGATGAGCCGATGGAGGAGTACCTGGCCCACCTAGAGGAGGCTCAGGCTGGGGAGGAGGACCGGGCAGGTCTGGGCTTGTTGCTGGGACCTGGTTTACCCTGCAAAGAGCAGATGAGGACCAACGTCATCAACGAGATCATGAGCACAGAGAGAGACTACATCAAGCACCTGAAGGACATCTGTGAGGTCTGGATCAGATTATGGGATAAAACATGTCTATTGTCTTGTTTATACAGCAGCTCCAATAAGCAGTCATAAAGTTCCATTCTGTTGCTCAGACAACTTTTTATGTGAAAGAAACAAAGTCCAAATCCTTTTTTAATTCAGCAACAAACATGTGCTCATGTCTACTTTTTATATGTAATGTCTTTAAATGTGTGCTTTAATGCTTTTTGCTCTTGTCAGTTTTTACTTTGTTTTATGATATTTTGTTATATTCAGTTTACCATCTTTTTATCTCACTGTTCCAATCGCTGTTTTTTTTTTTTCATAAAAGAGTTTCCAGAGACATGTGTTTCAATTAGCATTCTCTGCAAACACTATGATATGTGCATCAGCTGGCTGTTTTCAGCTTGCCTATGTATGACCAAATACTCTTTTCTAATTGGCTGTCAGAGCTTAAACTTAGTTTTAGTCAACAGTGTAACCACTGGTCTAAATCCTTAAACTAAAGACCACAAGAACTATTATCTCAATGGTGAACTAACCTCACCATGAATGCTAGTTTTAGTTTAGATGAATTAATATTTTGAGCAGATAGAGAACAACAAATCACAAACTTAAAAAAAATAAATCATCAAGGATGATGCGATAAAATCCAAGAATTATTTCCACTGTGGTCCTTAAAGTGAAGAGTGAACAGACACAGGAGGTGAGCAGATGAGCAGGGTTTTAAACTGAATATCAACACACTAAAAATGGATGAGGTTTGAAACACAGCCTCCCTCTTTGCTTTGGTGAATTGTCACAGTTCTGACAGCAGTCTGAGCTCCTGTAAAAGATAATGGATTTGGCAGAATGACATGTTCTCAGGCCCCGCATTGTGCATTATTACTTACATCAGGGTGTCAAACTCATTTTAGTTCATGAGCCACATACAGACAAATGATCTTAAGAGGGTCGGACCAGTAAAAGCATTGCACAATAACTTATAAATACTAACACCTCCATATTTTACCTCTTTGTTAGTGTATAGAAGTACATTCTAAATACATTTACAATTAATGAACCATGCATTTGTTGAGGCTCATGATTTCCAAAGCCTTCAGAGCGCATGTACCCCCCTCAGAGTGGGCTCTGGCTTTGATTCTGATATTTCATTAGTAAGAAGGTAGTCAGCTTCACTGATCTCTCAGCTTCAACTAAAAACAAACCTGCCAACACTTCATTTATTCCTCTCTGTTCTCAGTTGTCCTTGAAAGTTCTTGTATTTTTCATCACGATGAGTCTGAATGTTATACTCCCTGAGCACTCAAAGGTGTGAACACACCAAGCACCCATTTACCTGTGTGAAGAAATAAGGACTTTTTCTTGGAAAACCTGACACGCTGTGTCCAGGGTGCACCTCCTGCATGAACAGTAGCCCACATGTGACAGGTTGTGTCATGTAACCTGGACAAAAACATATGGGATCTATAATAGTGTAGCCAGTATATGGCCTGCTACTCTCATAAAGCAGCACAAACCCAGTGGACAACATAGGAATATCAGTGCATTTTATTTTTTTAAAAACATGGAATTAATGACTTCTCTGCAATTTTTACACTGTGCAGTCATCTTGTGGGTTGAATTAGACCATTTAGAGGGCCACTTCTAGTGAGGGTCATATGTTTGACACCCCTGATGTACATAGATGTTGGTTGTCTATGTAATGTAATGTACAAATAATTCAACTGGAAAGTCCATTTCTGGCCAAAAAATAACATCACAATCAGTTTAATCACATTCACAATCTAAATTGGGCTCTTTTCTGCTTCATTTTAAAAGTCCTGTGGAATATAGAGAGTTCAATCTAAAGTTGTGAACTGAAGCCAAAGACAACAGAATCATAAAATAACACTATTCATTTTTATTATGATTCACTTGCATAATGTGCATCAAAAACTCTTTGAGCCAGTATGGATAACTGGACTGATTAACAGTGGAGCAAGCAGCCCCTGCCCTACAAAAACATACGCAATACATGTTAATGTACAGTATATGTATGAGTGTTTAAATGTATTTGTTTATGTAGTATGTCTGTGTTTTTCTCAGGGTTACATCAAACAGTGCCGTAAGAGAACAGACATGTTCACTGAGGAGCAGCTTCGGACCATCTTTGGCAACATTGAAGAGATCTACCGGTTCCAGAGGAAGTTCCTCAAAGGCCTGGAGAAGAAGTTCAACAAGGAGCAGCCGCACCTCAGCGAGATCGGCTGCTGCTTCCTCGAACATGTAAGACCAGACACAGTGGCCAGTGCAGACAACCTGAAGAAAGTCTGTGAATTTCCATGTCACACTGCCTCTTTATTACATCTCCTCCAGTCATTTTGTTTTCTAAAAGCCTCATACTGATATACTTTGTGAAGCATTTCCAGTAAACGTGAGGTCAAACCTTTTGACCCTGAGGTCAACATTCTACCCAAACCGTTGTCTCTGTCCTAACCCTTTCTCTCGCTGTCTTTCTGTGCAGCAAACAGATTTCCAGATCTATTCAGAGTATTGCAACAACCACCCCAACGCCTGCGTCCAGCTCTCCAAGCTCATGAAGGTCAACAAGTACGTGTTTTTCTTCGAGGCGTGCCGACTGCTCCAGAAGATGATTGACATTTCATTGGATGGCTTCCTGCTCACACCAGTTCAGAAGATCTGCAAGTACCCGCTGCAGTTGGCCGAGCTGCTCAAATACACCAACCCACAGCACAGGTGACTGCACACACTGCACGTTTCAGGAGATCAAATATGTCTTGATGTCAAAATGCAACTCTAAACCAGTGGTCGTCAATGTTTTTCAGATCAAGGACCCCAGAGCTGACCCCCTACTACATATATATATATATATATATATATATATATATATATATATATATATATATATATATATATATATATATATATATTATATATATACATATATTATATTATATTTTCTGGTCTCCTCATGTTTGCGCTTACACATAGTTGCTAAGTCAGCACAGTTGAAGCATTGTTAATGTGCGTTAGCTTCACCCTCTGCACTTTTGGCGGTCGTTTCTGGAGTGGAGGGTCTGTTGTTTGTGTTCATAATAACACAGCTAATTGGCCAATATGTTTCAATAATATGTAGCTAACTTAGTTCACTATTGTAGGTGTTGTACAGTAGGGCAGCTAGCTCACATGAATGCATACGGATTCATGGCTTTTGTGAATCTTGCGTAGATTAAATGTTTCGGGGGGTTATGAATTTGTACATTTGTCGTTGCTAATAATCTGTTGGATTTGTATTAATGTGTATTTTCAGACATATTTTCATTTTTAAAAAGTAATGATCAAGCAGTGATTTGGGGGACCCCCTGCAGTAACTCTGAGGACCCCTCTAGGGTCGCGAACCCCCTATTGAAGAGTCATGCTATAGACATAGGCCATCTCTCCGTGGTCCATGGTCAGCATGGACAGATGCAGATGAGTTTGAACATTTTTTTTTTACCTTGAAAACATTAGTTTAACAAACAATAAATAAATCAATAAATAAATCAAGATCCACTGACTGTTTTTTTCAGGAGCTTTCAGATTTCCCCAACTGTCTTCACTTGAGTTGAACCTAATGAAGGAGTGTTAATTATATATTTTCTTTTATCAAAGATACCTTTTTCAGATCTTGTCAGAATAGTCACATGTGATTAGAAACTGTCTAAATGTGATCTTCTAATATGACATTTGATTCATTCTGGTAGATGTTTTCTTAATAAGATTTATTACAGGAAAATGATCAAAATGAGGGTTTACTGTAAATCAACTGTCCTGAGATGAACATTTTCAAGAATGTGGCTATTTTACATGTAATAAAATAAACGCTAGTTTGAAAAACAGAAGTCATGAATATTCAAAGTATGAATTAGGGGTGTTGCAATAAACCAGTAATCAAAAAAATTTAATTTTGATATCTTGTTGATGATACACATATGATCATGTAAATAATCCAGCACCTCTTAAATTTACTGTATGCTCGTAATCATTTAGATTTCTTTCCATTCTCACTATGTCTCCTGTGTTGTCCACACACACACCATTTCACTGTCCATTGTGTAATTGCACTTTTTGCAGCTTTTGTACAGTTGTGGTCACAGACTCTCTCCATCTCCCTGTACTATGATTTTGAGTGTAATTCATTTGACAAAAAAGAGACAAAGCACACAATAATCACTGTTAAAGATGATGTTGACTGATAGCTTTGTTTTTTCAAATTTTCTATAGATATTTTTTCATTTCCATGTGTTTAAAATCTGATATTGTGACAGCCCTATATGAAATATTGTATTTGCCTTCACACTTCTGTCCTCATAACAGCAGCTCCTGGTTATATTTATGTATTATACACACACCAGGGATGTTTTTGGCATACAGTAGTATAATTTGGCAAATTCCAGCAAATGTGATTGATTAACAAATGTTCTTGCTGGTTCAGATTCTGCACTCATCAGAGCACAGAGATGGTTATCATTGTCCTGTGAAAACTACTTATCCCCAAATTTGGTGACTTTAAATATTTCAATAAAACGTAAGCAGGGAGTGCTTTTTTTGAGTTGAGACACTTCTTCTATTTCTTAGGCCAAAGAAAGCATTTACAAACCACTGTATCATCTGATGTACTGCCACAAAGCAAAAAGGGTGGGAAGTGATTTTCACTGGACAGTGACGTGGTGTTATTTTATATTTTCTCACTGTCAACCAGTTCCATCAAAAGTCTCAATACTTTCTGACTGTCCTCCCCTGTCTGTGGCACTTCACCTCCTGACGTTCAGTAGCTTCCTATGAGCTGCTTACTGTAGTTTTTAACAAACGTTACTCAAACAGGAGGAAAGTTGTTGTGCATTTGTTCAGGACTATTTTCAGCTGCTAATTGATACACACGTGATGTAGTAGTGAATATTTAGGGAAGCAGACAGTGTATGCGGGACTGAGTCAAGATAAACTCCAGTGTATGTTTTTGTGGTGATGAAGGAACATGTCGGCCAGTGCAGCAGTGTGGCTCACTGAGGGAGCTGTATGACACAGAGGAATCAGTATATACACATAATACATGTTAGTCGATACATACACTGTAGGTTTTGGTCTTTTTGTGAAATTTATACTATAATAAAAATCTAGAACATCAGCAGACATCCTCTCCAGGCTTCTAACTACTATGTGTCACTGTGTGACCTTCAGGGACTACAAAGATGTGGAGGCAGCCTTAAACGCCATGAAGAACGTGGCCAGGCTGATCAACGAGAGGAAACGGCGCCTTGAGAACATCGACAAGATCGCCCAGTGGCAGAGCTCCATAGAGGACTGGGAGGTGTGGTAACTAGCATCTTTATTCTGAAGCAATCTCTCACTTTATACTGCTCATTGCAACTGCAACAGTGTGTGTGTGTGTGTTTGGATCCATGCAGGGTGAAGACATCCTCAGCAGGAGCTCTGATCTAATCTTTTCGGGGGAGTTGACCAAGCTGTCCCAGCCTCAGGCCAAGAGTCAACAGAGAATGTTTTTCCTCTTTGATCATCAGATGGTTTACTGCAAAAAGGTACTTTACACTGTTTCATCATGATAAATCCTCCTCCTCCTCCTAAAAGGGTGAAAAAAGTGAACTTGTAGTGTCTCTAACTGTGGATGGTGACACATTTTGAGCCCTTTCAGGCTTCTTCTGTTTCTCAGCTTGTGGCTGTGCTGGTGTCATTAGAGGGCATAGATTCCCTGAAGTAGAAATGATCTGCTCTCTGGTGCACTTGTACAACATAAATGGTTGGTTTATTTTTCTATATATGAGAAATATACAAAGTAATTCTAACATATGAAGTCAACAGAGCGTTGATGCTCCTCCTCCTTCATCTAGTCCTTAATCGAGCTCTAATGAGCTAATCAAACCTTTCATACCGAGCAACATAGCTGATTTCTAATTCAGGAGAGGACATGATCCAAATATTAACTAAGTTTATTAAATGCTTGATGGTATGTGCCCATCAAAATGTGCCTAAAACTTACATTAATTTTCATGTCAACATTTAAGCCAAAGAAGATAGAAAATAATGGGCCTCCTGCAAGAACCACTCATACAAACAGATTTGTTCTTATGTGATGTGTATTTAAGTATTGAGTGATTTAGGAGAACTTGTTGCATTTACCAGTTTTCTTGTATTTTGAATTTTCTATGAGATATGAACACAGTTTATGAGTTCCAGACCTGTTGTAGTCATGTGACGTCAGTCTGCTGGTATACAAACCAAAGTTTTTCACTAATGACTGTATATTTCATTAGCTTGAAGACATTTTGAGCTTGAAAAATAAATCACACTTCATAATTATGTCAACATTATCCTGTTTGACTACATTTCATTCAATGGTGTGTTATGACCTGCTGTCAGGTGTATTGGATGTATATCTGCACAAGCAGGTTTAAGTCTCTGTCCAGGTGAACACCCTCACTTATTCTGTCCTCTGTCTCTGACCCCGTCCTCCTTGCAGTCATCTTTTTCCCATTGCTGTGGCGAGGTGTTTTTTTTCTTTGAAGTCATTTTCATACTGAGGCATGTCCTCTTTATTTGAGTGACAGTCCGACCCTCAGGTAACACGGCAATAACAGCACTTTTTTTCCTGTTCTTTGTTTTAGTAAAAAGTAAAAAGTTCACTGCTGATACCTAATTCCACTGCTGATGCTGTTAAAATATTCCTTCATGGATCTCTGAAAGCAGGACATCAAACTTTGAACTCATAAAGTTCTTCTTTTTACTCTTTGATGCCATTTTCATGAATGAACACCTCCTGACATATGGGGCAGGAAATGGAGCCTTATGGTAATTATTGGGGTTTGTCTCGTGCATTTGCACTCAAATAGGCACAGGTGGATCATGTACACAGGTATCTGAAGTTATGAACGTTTGTTAAATGTGACGTGACATGTTTGTACGAGCCCTTCATACGAAACAAGGTAAGAGAAATTTAAGATAAAAATATGAAAATGTTCTTGCATGAGGCCCATTGATAGTTTCTAAGGTCATTAACAACTTGTATTTCACAAAATAGAAATCATGCTGAGCTTCCTGTTACTTTTCATTTTATTTTGAAAATGTAGGCCCATACCTAGTTTTTTGTTAAGTGGCTCTTGGGGGCTTTTATTTTGAAAAACAAGCCTTGTCCTGAGCTTCCCATTAAGATAAGGTTTATGGCTGGGGTTTTTAGTTTGAAAGACAAGGTCTGTCCTGAGTCCCTTTAACATACAGTGGCCATTAAGAACTTCCTCCTTACCTTCCTGTTCGGATACAGTTGCTCTTCTGAGCTTTTATTTTTGAAAAACAGACACATGTCCTCAGTTCTCTGCTAATATCCAATTTCTTTCTGTGTTTTTATTTTGAAAATCTAGGCCCAGACCTTGTTTTTTGTTAACACAGTGGTTCCCAAACTTTTTCTGGCTTGCCTTCTTTCTCAACCCACCATTATTATCAGTCAGTCAACAATTGTAGAGGAAGCAACTAATAAAAAAGGATTTGAGTTGCATTTCAGTGAAATAAAGGTCAGCTTGATAGCATCAGCAAACTCTTGTTTGTTTGTTTCCCCTAAATAGATCATACTAATTTAACTTTGTGTATTTTTTTCCTGGTCACCCACACACCCCTTGCAGTGGCTCTGCACCCCCCAGAGGGGCCCGCTCCCCAGGCAGGGGACCACTGTGATACAGTGACTGTTGGGGCTTTTATTTTGAAAAGCCTGGCTCATAATGACTTTCTTGTTATGTTACCCTATTGAACAACGGATGAAAGTTAGTGTGAGAGCTATGTTCCAGCTCTTTGACTCTTGGCTGATTTTTCTGTCCTCCTCTCTGCAGGACCTCCTGCGTCGGGACATGCTGTACTACAAGGGTCGGGTGGACATGGACCACATGGAGGTGATCGATGTGGAGGATGGCAAGGAGAAGGACTTCAACATCAGCGTGAAGAATGCCCTGAAGCTGCGCTCGCTGGCCGGCGACGAAGTTCACCTCCTGTGTGCCAAGAAGCCCGAGCATAAACAGCGCTGGCTCCGAGCCTTCGCCGACGAGAGGATCCAGGTCCAGCATGACCGTGAGACAGGTCAGAGACACATCACAACTGTGATCACTCAGCCTCCTCCTCTGCAAACCACAGAGTTGTTTCTATATACAGTCATGTGACCAGTCTCCTCCTGTCCTCTTCCTCCACTACATCAGCATTAATACTTTTATATCCTCAGTTGGCGGCGAGTCAGGAAACGTGGGGCTGACAGCAGCTAATGGATTTCTAAAGAATGTGTCAGTGATTCCACCTCATCTCCCTCCATTACACACAGCCAGTCTCCTGTCCTCAGCTCTATGTTCTGTTATCTTCACTCTGACCTGCCATCCATTATCTGCAAATGCATGTTGGCCAGTGTTGGGTGGCGCTATTTTTAAAAGTAACTTGTTACATTACAAGATTACTGCCATTAAAACACCAGTGTGTCAGAATCAGGGTGATCGATGGGCAGGATATCATGAAATATAAGTATGTAAGTCATAAATATGTTTTCATTAGTGTATAATCAACTGAAAATAAGAAACACTGGGCCTCATGCAGCAACATTCTCTAAAACTCTTTCTAAAAATAAATAAATAAATAAAAATAAGAGAGGTCAGCCTCAGATATACTAAATGTTCTGCTCTGACCCAGGTGTGCTGCGTGATGGCTCCTACTTGATCATGAACTGGAGGGGCGTGGCTAATTGTACACTGTATAAGTGCAGGTGTTGTGCTGTGTGGAAATACTGAAGTGAAAGAATAAAGAAATTAAACAATGAGATTTAGAATTAAATAAATAAAGAGGTTTTTTAAATTATTAAATGGTTAGTGGTAAAAGAAAGGTAATTACAAGCTTTACATTATATCAGTTTATCAATGTTTTAAAATGAATTGTCTTGTCTGAATAAATGTGGTAAGGCTTGTAAAATATGATGCACAGTTAAAGTGAAAATAGAAATACATTTTTGATTATTGTATAAATATAGATATTTTAATTGTAATATAACAATTATATATATAAATAATAATAATTATAGATAATATTTATGGATTTATAGATTTTCTAGATGCAGCCTTTCACATGTTGTACTAGTTTCATGGTCATTGTAGGTTCTCCTACATGCTTGTCAGGGGAGGGTGAGATGAGGTGTTTGCGATCTGTAAGCTCACCACTAGATGCCACTAAATCCTACACACTGGTTCTTTAATATTAAGACTGAATAACATGGCAGCTACAAGCAACAATAAGCCCCGCCCAAGCTCACTGTCTCTAACATGCAATTGGACAGTTGACAACACTGAAACACAGCACACCTGTTTTCACTTTGTTCTCTGTGTTGTGATCCGATTCTAATGTCGCATAGAAGATTCAAAATTTTTTAGCACTTTGACTGTGCTTGAGGTCTAACAAACACATTGAGTGCCTTCACTTCCTCATGATGGCTTACTGTTGTTGTCACTCTTTGAGTCGCCAGGTTTTCTGTCACGTTTTCCACTTTTTCTCCACGAAAGAAACATTGAGTTTATGCAGAGAGCTCGATGGTGAAGCAGTGTCTCTGTCTGTCCTCAGGCTTCTCTCTCACTGAGGTCCAGAAGAAACAGGCCATGCTGAACGCCTGCAAAAGCCATCCAGCTGGAAAACCCAAAGGTATTCAAAGACAAGCGATGTGATTTGATGGACTTGAGTAGTTGCACATTAGACGGTACATGAGTCTGCGTGTAGTGTTTGTTTCAAACTTTACACCCTCTTTATTGTTCATAAATTAAATTTCCTTTAGTCAGGAAATATAATCCTCCTCTATCAGTCTTAAGATGTCTTCCTTCTTCCCTGGGCTTGGACATGGGCCACCTCACTATGTATAATATATGATCAGTGATGTATAATGCATACAGCAGCTCTTTTTTATTGAAATGGTATGTCACCAGGACAGGGACTGTGTTCTTTACTCTCCAGTGTCTCAGAATACATTCTAGGAATGACAGTAAAGATTTACTGGGACTAAAAACAGCAGAGTTATTTATGAACAGTCCTACGCTCAAACTCTCACCCAGTTCTCCTTGAAGCTGGGCCCAGAGTACACCATTTCAACCAGATCATAGCCAGATCCAGCAGATGTAGAGCGTCTTGGGGTTCAGGAATGTCAGTGGGGGTCGGGCGCAGACATCGATCATTTTATCCCGTGTAGTGTGACACAGCAGGTGACAGCTGACACACCACTAGGGGCAAACAATAAAAGGAGCATGTTGACCAGTAGAACCAAAGAATGCTCTTCTGCATAGTGTAAACATGCTGAAGTAAAAAAGGTGGTGTTGGTGCTGCGAGGGGGAACAGAGAAATGAATAGCGTCCCTTTTTTAATTCTTTTTTTGAGGCAATTCTGGAGACATCACAGCCAGTATCACACACACCACCACCGTCTGTTTAGTTTCACATAGTTGTTCTCAGAAGTCCGTCCTCACCATGAGTTCTGCTGTCTGTCATGTACTTTTCAAAAGGGTCATATTAAACTATAATGTGTTAAAGGGATAGTTCACCAAAAATGAAAATTCAGTCATTATCTACTCACTCTCATGTTAACTGAAGGTCGGGCTTATTTTGTTAGTCCACAAAACACTGCTGGAGTTTCACAGGAAAACAGTGTTGAATCTCCCAAACAATGGAAGTGACTGGTGACCAGTTTTCAAACAGAAAAAAAAAAACAGACAGAAAACAACAGAAAAACAACTCTAAAATGTCTCCTTACTGTTCATCTGGTGTAATCCAAGTCTCTTAAAGCCCCGACATGCTGTTCCTTGTGCACACACACCGAGTCCAGACAGTGTGCACACATGTGAACGTGGCTCCAAGTTAAGAATCTACAGCGAAGATTCGGACTAAAAACATGGTGTAAACGCCACGTCTTTCAAGTCAACTTGGCATGTCAGGGCTTTAGTGGTTGTCATTTTTTGTTTTTCTTAAATCATGTCAGTAAGTTTTTATTTGTATTATTGTTTTTATTTGTTTGTTTGTTTTTTCCTAAAAGGAAGCCAAAGCAAGATTAAATCGAAAGCAACTGGACTTGTTCAAAAAGCCTTTTTTGAAAGGAAGGGAGATCCCTTGCTGGCTTCCTGACCTCTCCTGACACATTTATTTCATTATTGTATTTTTGTGTGCAAATAAAAAGTAAAAAAAAAAGTAAAAAGTATTTTGTAAATGATGATACACATCACTGTGAGAATTCTGGTCTCTGTGACATCCAACTGGAGTTTTTGGATTTGAGTTGACAGGTTGACATATTTCTCATCTAGGCTTTTATTCAGGTTTGTGATTACCTGGAGCAGATTTGATGGCAGTAGTTCATTAGCCATGCAGCGTCTGTCTCCACGGCTGCAGGATTCACCTCGTGTGTTTTAGCTCGCTGGCCAAACTTTTCTCTGTTTAAACTCAGTCAGATGTCATGTCTTTCGGTGAAGGTTTCTCATTCTTCTTGGTAATGAGCTTAGGAGCCATTGCGTAAAGAATTTAGGTCAGAAAGTGAAAGAAAACTGTTTTAAATCGATTATTTGCAGAGCTGTCTAACAATGTGTTTACTCCATTGTGTGTCTAGTCACACCCCCCTCACTGTGAGAATTCTAGGCCTCTATAAATACAGTCTGCATGATATCTCATAATGTCTCATCTCATAAAGATGCTTTGAGTACTGAT
>JAJHUR010105918.1:0-11241 GCA_027495735.1 Lutjanus campechanus
TGGAGTAAAACAGAACATACTTCAATTTAATGCTACGACGGTATAAAGCTTCATTTCTCTACAAGTATCTGGAAATTATACTTAAGCACAGTACTTGACTATATATATTCGTCTCAGGGCGTTTCTGAGTGATAGAAAGCTTGTCTTCTAATCTGCGTCTCACTCGCTCTCCTCGCTCTCCATCAGAAATGTGTGGTGACGTCTGGTGGGACCTCTCAGCTCCAGCTGTTGCCTCGCAGGTGGAGATGAATCACCCGGGAGAAGAGCTTTCATCCCCCCTCAGAGGTCTGCGTCAGGTGGACGGATGTCGAGCTACAGCATCTAAAACAGCTCAAGGACGCGTCCAGAACAACAATAATGTAGTCATTATAAAACCCCTGCCAGATGTCGATAAACCCTGCAATATCACTCCGCTAAATGTCAAGTCTCTTTATAGAAATTATTGATTTAAGGTTTAATGAGTGAGTGAGTCAGGGCAGCAGAGAGTTTCATCGAGCTGTTTTTGTTCCTTTGACCATCGCAGCATTTTCATTCCCAGAAAGGTTCTTCTCATGTGCTTTACTACCAAAATATGTTTCAGTAAAGTTAATGATTAGTGATTTTTATTATCCTTAGGAGTGTGTTGGTTTAGGCACCACATGTGTTTGGTTAAGTTTAAGAAAAGTTTGTGGTTTGAGTTTAAAAAAGGTACTTAAATAAAGTTTTATAATTGGATTTAGGAGCAGGACCATCCATCCATTCCAGGTTCCCTTCACGGGGAGTTTCCTCGTCTTCCCTGCGTCCACTTGGGACAAAGCACCGAAGCTCATTGAGACGTGCCCCCGCCCCGAGTCTCACCCCTCAGGTTTCTTACCCTGCAGCTTGATGACAAACTGACCCCCTTCATCCCTCAACTGGACCCTGTCATCACTGGACCAGTGGAGATAAAAAAGAATCATTAGATTTCAGTCCTGGTGAAGTTGGTGTTCGCACAGATGTTTTACAAATGAGCCAAGAGGAGGAAACTGACTGTCCTCCTGCATCATCAGGACCCTCGTGGGAAAATCAAAGTTTGGTGACTGACAGAAGTTTATGCAGCACGTTAATGCTTCAGATGTATATTTCAGCTCAAAAAGAAATAAACAATTATTAGCATTATTTAGCAAATTGCAGCATGTTGTTTATAATGACTGACACACAGAGAGCAGATGGATTTATCAGCAGCTAAAATCACATCTTCTGTCATAAAATCTTGTGGCTGGTTCATTTGCATTTTTCATCACAGGTGGTCCGGTTCTTTGGTCCACACCAGGGTTTCGCTTGACAGCTGTCCCACCAGCCCAAAGGAACCGGACGACTGGATCTGTTGTTGCTGTTTGGTTCTGTCTCCATGGTAACACATTTTGTCAGAAGGATGAGAGTCCAAACTGATTCCACCTGACAGAATTGTGAGCTAGCTAGTTTTTGCCGTTTTAGACAAATAAGTCTTTAAAAGTGAATTTGTTTCACTTCTTTTGATGTTGTAGAAAAAGTGCCTGTTTTTTCACCTTTCAACCCTTTTTTAACCACATCTCCATGTTTTTGTTTTCAGGCTAACCAGGTTGGTCAGTTTACTTCTTGATGTCTTTCAAGTTCAGATGCTCTGGAGATCCTCTCTTTTTTTGTTGGTGTAACAGATATTTTGGTTGCTGTTTCTCCTCCTTTTTCACCTCTCTACCTTTATGTTGCTGTTTACAGGTTATTGGTTTCCTCTGTTTTGTTTTGTTTTTTGTTCATCCAAAAGTTGATTTCCACAGTTAGATTTTCAGGAGCTCATTTTGTGTGTTTTTGTGATTTTTGGATGAACTATCCAACCCTAACATAACACCGTGTTCGTGTATTTTCTGCTGTAAATTCAGATATAAAAACTTTATTAGTTTCAGACACAGTTGCTGCTCTCCCACATATATAACATAAATATATAAAAATACACTCTTATCTGTGTGAGGCGGCTCACTGCTGAGTGACTGACAGCTGGTTGATAAGCTGTAATGACAGAGGTCAGCAGGCAGCGCACACACACACACACACACACACACACACACACACACAGAGGCACTGCTTGATGAGTTGTGATGAGACGCAGTGCAGCGACTGAGGGAACACACACACACACAGAAACATCTGATGAGACATGATGATGGATCAATCAGCAGCTCCGTCCCTCTTGTGTTTTTCTTTTATTCAGTTTGGCTGTTCCTCGTCTCTCTGTCTTCATTAGGACGCTCGTTAGCTGAAGTCTCAGCAGCCGCTGGACGTCCTGCGGTCCAATGAGAACCTCATAACGAGCTTTTATGACACGATGCAGACCCGAGCCTGACAGACAGAGAGACATAACAATAATTAATGGACACTGATGAAGGCAGGAAACCCTGAGAAAAGTCTCAACAGGTGAAAGATGTCTCCCTGTTTGTGTCTTTGTCTCTAAGAGGTGATTTTGGTTTGGTTTTATGGTCCAGTTACGACTGTGTGTGTGTGTGTTTAGCTCTTATAGCTGTTTTATCCTTGTCTTGTCCTTTAAATGTGA
This sequence comes from Lutjanus campechanus, assembly GCA_027495735.1. Lineage (NCBI taxonomy): Eukaryota > Metazoa > Chordata > Actinopteri > Lutjaniformes > Lutjanidae > Lutjanus > Lutjanus campechanus. The sequence goes on from JAJHUR010105918.1 coordinate 2,546, forward strand.
GGGATTTAACTTATTTATTGCCAATTAATTTAATTATCTCACATCATCTTTTAACATAAAGTCTTTAATCATATCGTAATGTTTCTGACTTCATAACATTAATGCTGGGCTGTGAAGAGGAAAAAGTCAAAGTGATTATCATGCAGGATAAGTGCTGACAGATATTAAACTGAATCATGTATCATTACAAACTTTTGAGAAAAATGATCAACTATTAGTTTCAGAAGATGAACTGAGTCGCTCTGTACCAGTTTTACCAACTACTGAGCTTTTGTTGAGATAATTTACTTTTCTTCTTTTGATAAACTTAAAACTTTGAATTTTAGAAACTTAAAGCATAAAAAAAAAGCATTTTGATTTCTCTTATTTTTTAGTTTCTAAAACTCAAAGATTCAAGTCCCAAGAGAAACATTCAGACGTCTGTAGAGAATAAATCCAAACACTTAGATTCTCTTCTTCTCAGTGAACAAGGTTGTTATTTTCTCTGTGGACTCAAAGTGGAGGAAACTAGCGAGCCGAGGTGAACTGATAATTATGAGTAATGTGTGAAAGCATTTTAGATTCAGTCAACAGAGATTAAAAAGTAGAATATAAAAGTAAGGCACTAAAATACAACTGCCTGAGGTTTTCACTCTGAACAGAAGCATTTTAATTACATCCAGTTCTCTCGTCATTACAACTTGTATTTAATGTTTGTTGCTGGGCAGCAAACTCAGCAAACTGGTGCACCGTGAAGGCCGTGCAGGTTGGGTGCAACAGATCACAAAATTCTCTGTCTGGATCGTATCATGGTAGAAGTTACACAAACAGACAGAGCTGCTCCGGTGAGCTGAGAGGAACTGTGTGTATAGAAGTTAAGACACCAAACACTGACAAAGTTTCACTAAATATCACAATCTTATGATCTGTTTCTATGACAACAGCATGGTCGTGATGTCACTCGAGGTGATTGCACACCTAGTCTTGTTTAACGAGACCTGTCACATGGAGGAATAATGTACAGAGATAACGTGCTTCACCTTTCCGTCAGACTTTTCTGACAGGATGTTAAGACAAATATCAGACTCTCCAAAGCAACCAGACTCCTTTGGAGAAACGATCATTACTTTCATTTCAGTATTGATTTATCTGACAATTATTTTCATAATTAATTAATTAATCATTTAATATATGAAATGTCAAAGAATTGTGAAAAATGAGAATCACAGTTTCCGAGAGTCCAAAGGGATGTCATGAAATGTCTTCTTTTGTCCAACCAACGGTTCAAAACACAAAGACTCTTCATTCACTGTTAGAAATGACAAAGAAAAGCAGCAAATCCTCATATTTAAGAAGCTGGAACAGCGAATGTTTGATATTTTTACTTGAAAAATGACTGAAATGACTGATCATCAGTTGTTGGTAACTAATGTTATTTTGATTGGCTAACTGTCACACAAACAAACTAACAAATCGAGGCAGTGGTAGACCAACAACTCCTGTATTATTTTAAAAAAGTACTGTTTTTGTCAGTGGAGTTTGGTTGGGTGAAAGAGTGATTTCTGGTTTATATAACAGTGGATTCTGGTTGGAAACGTCTGACAGCAACATAAAACAGTGTAAAACACTTAAACTGATATAGATTTTTTTTTTTTTTAACTTTTTAAACCAGGGACGTGTCGACCACCATCTCCTGCAGGTTATACACTGACTATAGATCAGAACCTCATGCAACCACACTTCAAATAATCTGAACTATCCTTTTATTTCCATTATTTATTTATTTTCTTTAAATTTAAATTTAAATTTGCCTCGGTTGAGGTTTTTCCAGAGTTCGCCTCCCTTCTCTAACAGACTAATCTGATTATTCCTGCGGTGATGTGCAGACTGACCATCTCTGCCTCACCGGCGGTGGTAATATAGAAGTGTGCGAGGTGGATAATGAGAGCTGCAATATTTTATTCTGAAAGGAGCAAATCCAGCCTCCATGGTGAGAGGAAACAGTCACACCTGATTGGAAACACAGTGTGCAGGATAATGAAATGGATTTGCCTGCTCTGAATCTGCCCTCGTACCACCAGCATTATGGTCACAACAGCACAAAACCAACCCGATCAGCTCATTTAGAGCTGAATATTTTTACTCTAAATCCACTGTGTGTGCTGGAAATACTACAAGATGATGAAAATTTAAAATCTCTGTTAATATTTAATGAGAAAGCTCAGAGTTTTCCAGCCAGTCAAAGCTATTATGTCATTGCTGTTGTATTTTAATATTGTCCTGTTGGCATAATGATAAAATACTTTTGTGTGTGTTATTTTCATGCTTATGTTATTTCTTTATTTACACAAAACACAAAATGATCAGAGGATCAACAGTTTTCATGCTGATTCAGCCAACAAGACATTTCACTCAAACCACAAATATCAAGCTCGTGTTGCTGCTACAGACAAAAAAAAAAATCACTCTGTTTACTCTTCTCTTTGAAAATGTGTTTGGGAAATTTAATGACAATCCATGCACAAAAAAAAAGTTTTCTACTTTCCTCTAGTTGCTCTTTCAAAGAAAAACAGTCTCAAGTTTCCACACTTTATTCTTTAAGTCCTCATAAAGAAGTTGTACTTCTGTTTGCAGGCTGTGAGACTCCATCATGAAAAATACTTTTATTTTTATAATTTATTATTTATGGAAATTAACCTTGTAAAAAGTTTAAAAGTAGGCTACATACATTAAAAATACTCAAACAGTTGGTTCAAACTGAGGTCTGCCAATATCATTTTTTAGCCATAACAGTTCTAAGGTAATAAATAATATATCGGGGCTATGGCCTTGTTGGCTGGGACATTTTCTCTGCAACACACTGGCCAGAAATAATAAATTAAAGTAGAGCCGACCTCTGCCAAGGCCAAAGGGCTACTCCTCTGTATGCAAATCTGCAAACGCAATATGGATCAATTTCCAAAACTATTTCAGATCCTGCAGACAAAACACTGCAGGCTGAGATGAAGCAAATCTGCAGGAACGTTTAGTCATCGAGAAGGTCAGATACCTCTTTTTAATGCACATGTGCTGAGCTGGTTTCTCTTTATATCCAATAAATTGTTATTTTGTTATTCAAAAACTGAACATGAAACAGTAAGAGACTGTTTTCCTGTGAAACTCCAGCAGTTGTTTTCTGGACTAAAAAACTAAATCCAACCTTCAGTCGGCAAGAGGGTGAGTAGATAATGACTGGATTTTATTTTTGGGTGAACTATTCCTTTAATTACAGTAATTTACCTGTTTGTAATTTGTTACTTACATCACTGGTTCATCTTTGGCCCATGCTACACTCTTCCAACATGTTTCGTGATAATTGGACCAGAAGTTTTTCTTTAATCCTGCTGACAAGCAAACAGAAGTGAAGATATAACAGAGAGATAAAAACATTTTAATGAATCATTTACCTCAGCAGCTGTCGAACCAAGTGAGACTGTATGTTCTGTTAGTTAGAGACCAAAAAACTTCAATTAACAATAAAATCCTGTAAATCTTGATGCATCTAAACGCCTACTTGAAATTCTCTGCATCTTCCGGATGAAAAGAAAAGAAGCTTTTTAATTTTCCAAACAAACTATAAATCCTTCTGCTCTATAAAGAGCGAATCTGTTCGGCCGGTTTCAGCTCGACGCTGAGAGATGCACATGAGGAAGCAGCTCATCCATCTAACCGTAGTGTATGTTTTTTCTGCTCCGCAACATTAATAACGTCCCGCCTCGGTGAATGAACTGAGAATAAATCAGCCCAGTCACTGTCCCGGCAGAATCCATTTTCATAATTTGGACAGAAAGGGCTCTGGCTTGAAAACACTTTGAGGGTCAAACTTCCCATCACTGACAGATGAGCTGGTGTCCCTCAAGGCTGTTAACTCTCCAAGAACAAGAAAAATGGAAAGAAATAAAACAGAACCCACCACTCCTAATTCATGTCTCCGCCCGCTAACCCCTCACCTCCTCCATCACTGCCCCTCCTCTCCTTCTCCCCTCCAATTTATACGAATTAAAAGCCCCGAGCCGCAGTAAGATCCATCATTACCATAGATTAACTTCCTCTTAACATTAACGGATGCTGTCTCTGCAGGCTGAGTGCCTCCTGCCTGCAACATGACGCCCGTGTCTTTTATCTCAGACCAACAGACACAGGAGGGAACTGAAACGAAGCTAAATAAAGCGCAGCACTTTGATTACACCACTTAATGTATGCACAGGGAAAATTAGTGGGGAAATTGATGCTGAAAATGAACGCTAAGGCACTTTAGAGGTTACATAAGGAGTGATTTGTAATGAATTTGGGTGTTATTCCCTCCGAGAATTAATTGTCTGTTTAAAATTAGTGTGGTTGGTTGTATATTAGATTTGAGCCTCCCACTCTCTCAGTATGTAGGTCAGAGTGGATTTACACCATTAACAACAGGCAGAAAAGAAGTTGACAACTTTTGGGTTTTTTGGGTCTTTTTCACAATCGAACACGTGTTAACAAGCAGAGTGAAATGTTCTAAAACACAGTTTAAAAAGCAGCTTTAATATACAGAAATGTTCCACTGATCAACAAGCCTGCAGACATGAGTAAATGTTTTATACATTACAAAAGATCAGACGACTTCTGCTATCAGAACGTCCAGACTTAGACGTACTAAAGGCCTTCACACACCAACAGCGACAAAAATAAAAGGCGTGAAATTGCAAATACTTTCAGCCCGTCTGACTATTCACATCAAATGCAACACAATTATGTCAATAAATGATTAAGCTTGTGAGAAAATGTAATCAACATCAAGTGAACATGACCTGGTGCTCCTTTTAGTTAATAAAAAGAGGAAAATTTGATGATTCCAAGAAAACTCACAATAACAACAATCATGAGTTTGAGAATGAATAAATGAGAGTTAGCTGGGAAGAAATTCTACAATACAGCCAAGTTAATGAATGCTGTAATAAACTGATGTTTAGCATCAGTAGAATTATTGATACGTTTATCAAACGATGCAAAAAGCCGCAGGGAAAAATACAGCTTCCATGGCGAGGTGACACTGTGCGTGAAGAGATTATGCTTTAAAAATACATCCTCAACATAATTTCAGTGTCATTTAATTTCATTTCAGCTTTTAAGGGCTGAGGAATCAGGTAACAAAGGAACTGTGCGTTTCAAAAGCAAACTATACATTTAAGTCAGAGCTAACAGCAGTCATTGTCACAGGTCTGTTAACGTTAGCACAGCTCTCACCCTCCCACTCAGTACTATAAACTCGTCCTGACGGAGTTTGTATCATAGCTGGAGACTTTAATCAAGCACGCTCCCTAAATTCATCCAGTGCGTAAAGTGTTCTACCAGGGGAAATTATACACTCGACCCTACATAAAGCATGCATACAGAGCAGCACCTCTCCCACATCTACGACGGTCAGATCAGCTCTCATTATCTCAGCATACACTCCCCTCAGGAGGAAAACAAAGCCAAACACAAAGACAATACAAACCTGGCCTGAGGGAGCTCTGTCTCAGCTACAGGACTGCTTTGCATGTACAGAATAAAATATATCTGAACAACAGGACCAAGAGGAACACAAAGAAACAGTACTGTTCTACAACAAGAACTGCGCTGAAAATGTCACTGTGGGTAAACTCATCCAGGTCCTTCCCATCCAAAAAACCCAGAATGACAAGTGACGTCCAGACTCTTTTCAGAGACCAAAACACTGCCTTCAGGTTACGTGACAGGACCCTGTGCAGCTCTGCAAGAGCCAACAAGGGGGATTTAAGAGGAAAATCAAGGACCGCAACTCACAAACAATGTTTTAAATTCTGTTCTATCAGATTATATTCTTTTTGGACTTTGAGCACCACAAGCCAAGTGCCATCCAGTTCCATTATCTCGACCCTTTTAGTGCCGACGTCATGCTTACGTCAGTGTTAGCGCAGCGAGGGAAACATGATTCACCTCAGAGTGTTAGACCACGTCACCCAGAGAAAATTTCATCTTATTGTGTTGTTGGTGTCAGAAGTGAAGTAGTAATGGCTCCAAATTACAGGTTTATCTCATACCAGCTGCCACTGCCAGTCAAACAAAGACAAAGACAGCTGTGGTTAAATGCAATAAGGAGAAAGCTGGGAGATGTGTGTGAGCTGCAACAAGATAAATTAAACGAACCCACAAAATGTCAAAGAAGAAAATGTTAGATCTTAAAACAAACAAAGTCTGACACGTTCTGGCATCAAGTCTTTGTCAGAGAGTTTTGATTGTTTTAAAGAGTGCCTCAGAGTTTTGGGGGATTTTGTGTGACTATCCAAAGAGCATCTCAAACAAATGCATTTTGAGTCCAGGAAGTGTGCCTATCCAAACGTTTGATTTCCCAGCATTTTTTTTTAACAAGCTTTAATTGCCTTGTAAACTCCATAAAAATACTTTATCAAAACTTTAGACAGACGGAAACAAAATAAAAGTTACCAAAACCATCTTGGGCAATTTTTCCACTGTTAGAACAATCAGCCACTCTGGTTTAATCAAAATAAATCATTAATTCACCAAGAGTGAGTGACTGTACATACTCAAAAGAGCAAGAGATTTTCTTATGACCTTTCAAGGCATCTGGAATCTGTTTGTGTCCACACCAAACATGGTGCAGCCAATCAGCGTCCTCGGAGGAACTACTGGCATCTCTAGGCATGGTTTTAGCTGTGACGACAGCGAGAATAGTTGATCTAATTGGTTGAAGTTGAAGTGTTTTTTGAAAGTGCCTGCCCTTTTCCAAACAATTTCTGGAGATGACCAGGTGAACATCTGGTGTGTCGAGTTAATTTTTTTCAGCCATTGTGAAGAAACAAGCCAACAAAACTTGCTAGCTATAGCTAACATGTTTAGGGAATTGTTTTGTCTCCACCTAAGCTCCACCCACAAAAACAGAACGAGAACACATCTCTACGGCGATATCTCAAACTCTGCAACTCGTGCCGAAACTATCTAAATGGAGAAACTGCACCACATGTAAGAGGAAAAAGATATATTTATGAATTTTGGGTGAAGTGTTCCTTTAGGTAAACTGAATTTTGGACTGTTGGTCTGACAGAATTAGACGTAAAAACTTTGGCTCCTGAGAAATGATTACATGCATTTTAAACTGTTTTCTTACATCTTGAAGACAAAATGATTAATCTGTTAAACAACAAAGTAATTTGCAGATTAATCAAGAATTGAAGTAATATTTGTGACCTTAAATTATTTAATGCAGTTAACTGAAGCACTTCAAAGTTTACAAGTTTCAACTCTTTAATCACAAAGTTTTGACACTTCCAGCAGTGAGAAGGTCAAAGATCAACTCATTCCTGTGGCTTCAGTGTGACAGCAGATTTAAAAAAAAATAAATAAAGATGCAAATGATGGTTTTTAACCTTGAGGACAGTCTGTTGGACAAAAGAAGAGAGAGGGAAGAATGCTAATAAAACCAGCGTGAAACACTTTATGGTCACCCTCTCAGATGTGTACCTGCTTCACTGCGTGCTCTCGTTAAATATCATCTGCCTCCTGTGAGTCAGGTTTGTGATCAGATACAGAGAGTTTGTGGATGAAAGTTAGAAAGCAGAAAACCAGAGGGAGGGAGAGAACAGGGATGTAGAGATGCTAATGCAAATTTTAAAAACCTGTTTAACAGGATTGTAAGTTTCTGAAAGCAGAATTCAGTTTTTAGCCACGCAGCAGCATGACTCTGGGGACGGAAGTGTCTGTTAGTCAGTCCACCACTTTGGTCCAGACTAAAATATCTCAAAAATGATTGAATAGATTGCTGTGTGATTACTGTGAAGAGTGTGTGTTCCTATTGGCGGCTCTACAAATGCAGATGCTCATGCACGTCCCTTCAGATGGTGAAAGTCTGATTCAGTGAAGGAAAATCCTGAAAAAAATCCTGCAGCTTGACAGAAATGTCCAATAACCTTCTACCCTGCAACAGTGTCTGGTGCAAAACGTGTGTGAGCAGGTCACGGCTTCACACGGAGCATCTGGCAACAGTGGTGTGTGTGTGTGTGTGTGTGTGTTATACTAGCCTCTCATTCTGTTGTTCAGACAGTGTCGCAGCTGCCTCTGAAGCGCTCTGCCCTCAGGCTGCAAAGCACTGGAGGGACATCTTTCAGAAGACGAGCAGCAGCAAGAGAGACGAGGTTCTTGCTGAGGTGCACTCTGTAGTGAGCAAACCCTACTCGGCGTGCAGTTTTGCAGGGCAACCGGATTCTTCGAACCTGGGGATTTGGTGGGAGGGGCTTAGCAGAGTGAAATATGCAGCATCGTTCAGTTGTTGACTTCGGCAGATTTAAAATACCAGACACCCAGTGGCGTGCACAGGTAGACACTAGGTGGTGCTAAAGCACCTGCCCTTTGCCCTCTGGACCAAGCAAGTGCCCTTTTTAAATTTTAAAAAAAATTTTTTTTATTTTTTTACAGTGTATGTGGCCCATGCTGACATGATCATCTATAAATGCTATTAAAAGCGTGTGATAATAATGCCCTAATTAATATTCCCTCCACCCCACACCCCACCCGCACTGACCTCTCTTCCCTGGTCAACGTGAATGCGCAGAGCGGACACAAACGGAGGCGCGTTGTAGCAGCAGACACAGCTGCAACCCCCCCCCCCCCCCCCCCCCCCCCCCCCCCCCCCCCCCCCCCCCCCCCCCCCCCCCCATCTTATT
>JAJHUR010105921.1:1196-20934 GCA_027495735.1 Lutjanus campechanus
AGGGACTATGTCTCTCGGCTGGCCTGGGAACGCCTCGGGATTCCCCCGGAAGAGCTGGAGGAAGTGTCTGGGGAGAGGGAAGTCTGGGTATCCCTGCTCAGACTGCTGCCCCCGCGACCCGGTTCCGGATAAGCGGGTGAAGATGGATGGATGGATGGTGTTCCTGAGACATTGCGTTAATGAGAATGGGACAGACATGAGGTCACAGAGACCTTGACCTTTGACCACCAAAATTTAATCAGTTCTTCCTTGAGTCCAAGTGGTTATTTGTGTCAAGTTTGAAGGGGGCATTTTGAAGATATTGCACTGACAAGAATGAAAACATAATGCCTGGCATTATGACAAAGGAATGGCTCGCCGGTGTGGAGCCATTAAAAAAAGGGTTTTCATGGTTTTTCAAGAATTATGAATCCCAGAAAGAATCAGTCTAATCAGTCCAGTAGTATTCAAGATTGACTGTGGACAAGCTTCAGATCCCTTGATCAGCCATGCATGCACTCACTCATACATACACACACACCCATACATGCAAGCGATCACGCCTGGCGCCTGGTGGGAATAATGAGTGGGATCTTTTATGCGCAGTGGAGGTTTGCTTATTTAAAATAAGGACACTGGCTCAGTCATTCATGGCCCCAGAATCTTTCCTGGCCAAGTGATGAAGTCCAGTGGGAGAGGTTTTTACAAAGCAATGAATGAGTGAAAACTGGTAATCACCGCTCTTTACATTATATTTTTTATTTAAATTTCCGCTAGCTTTCAGTTTCTGCTGGTCTGATTGCCAGTAATTCAATTAAGATGGCAATAAACCTTCCCTTGGAAAACTTTTTGGGCTCCAACCTTTGATTTTTAACTTGAACAATAAAATACCGCCTCCTGAAAACCGCAATTAAAAGTTCACTTAAAGCTTCATAAAAAAACAAATACGCCAGTACATTTAAACACAATACAATGGCTATCTAGGCAGCCATACCTACTGCATCTATGGTACTCTACTCTGTAGTACACTGATATAATGACACAGAGATGCATAAAGACTATAAATGGGCAAAGTAACATAATTTAAATATCTTGTTACTACACATAGTGATCATACTTCTTATAGTGCACTAATGATCCCTAATACATGAATCTGAAACAGACAGTGTGCATATGATAAAGCCTACATGACCATAAGCACGGAAGTAAACACTGGTCAACATGAAATGATATCCTACGTAGCCTTGATGTATTCTGGACATTGAACTATAACTGGTAACGTTTAAGTAGCAGGGCACATGCTTATCAGATGATTGTTTTATTCCTCATATTTTATATGAAGGTGGTCATTGCATTATCTTGAGATAAGAATGAAGAATTCAAACTGGTTGCCCTTTCCATTATACAGCACACCTACTACTCAGCCAAGACATTTAGTGCCCTTACCTTGTGCTTTGGCCCGTCGTAGTACTGAGTAGACCTCGTTACCGAAGGTGGTGTTACACTCATAGGCCACCGCATTAGCACTGAGCCCTATTGTTTTAGCATTGGCCTTCACCCCACAGTGGTAGGCTGTGGCTGTGCTAGCGCTGTCAGCTACCTGCTTGTCCACACTGTAGGTCTGTGGAACAGAAACACAAACACCATTAAAGACAGTATATCGAAAACTGCATTTCACTTTGTATTCTATAGGTTAAAACATTCACACCCACTCACACTCTCCTTCATATTTAAGTTACAATAACTGAGACATTATATTAGCCCAGGAAGCTGAATCCAACTTCAATTTGATTTTAAAGCCTCCGGAGATGTGGCTTTAAATAGTAAACATGTATATATGATATCAAACTTTAGTTTCTCATCAAGCATCCGCAGAAATGTTTGATGAAAAACCATTTCACAAGTTTTTTTGTTCAACATCTCCCTGAGGAGCCCAAACACAGAAGCTAAGCAATGTACTGCCATCCATACTGTCTTCAAAGCCACCAGACTCATCTGACAATGACAGGAATTTTACCTCGCAGGACACAGGAGTTGCTGGACTTCGCCTCAATTGGTTTGTTTATTTGTGTTACTGTGTGAGTTTGGTGTTTTAACAATTTGGTTTGGATCCAAACCGATGCTACTTCACATGACGTGAAATGTTTTTGTCTAAGGAGTCTGTTGGTTTTGAACCGAGAATAGATGGCAGCTTCAGTTCCTTGTCAGAGAGGGCTGTCCATCTGCAAGGCACAGTGGTGAAAATATGGTGTACACTTAAAATTATATTGATTTCTGCAAGATAAAATTACTTATTTTGTCAGAGGAGTCTAGAGTGATAAGATGGCATCATTTTCCCGTTGTTGAGTTGGCTCAGAGTCAGAAGCAGGTTAAAGTGGATTAAACAGTTTTGTTGCACTCAGTCATGTGATTTTTTGGGATTGGTTCATGGAATCAGCTGTGTAATTTTCATAAGTGTTGAAGCACAAGCATATAGCAGGAAAGTGTACAAAAATGTAAATGACAATATATAGAATTTGGAATAAAACTAATTTCTAATAGCCTACTTTTTAGATGCTTACTATTAAGTACTATTATGAGACCCTAAATTACATGGTTAGAAGGTTGTTGTGGATTTGAGATTAAAATCTGTTTTCTACCACAATGTCAGCATTTTCCGTTAAATTGTTGATTTTAGCTAAATCCCCTTTTCACACACAAGACCACTTAAGTCACAGTGGGATGATATGAGGCAAGATGCAACACGTCAAGAGAACAAAGCATGTAAGTAAGTTAAGTAAGTAAGCTTCTCTTCATCTGCAGAGCATCTCAGTCTCTATTTTTCTCTCTCACTGTCTGTCTCTGTTTTCTCGTTCTCTCTCCATGTGTCACACTGTACTGGTTTACCAACTAACCACAGGCACATGGCCCAGTGACGGAGAACATTTTCAAATTGACCACAAATTAAAAAATGCACATCAAAGTAGTTTTTGCTTTCATGAGGATATTACTTACTTCTTACTAAAACGTTATTTTCAAACAATGTATTTGTAGGTGTTTTGATTTAGAAATGTATGACAACATCAGTCAAGATATCATATAGGATAATGTTAATACATTTTCGAAACGTGATTATATTTGAACTTTTTAAATGAATTAATTCTTTATACAGTATATAGACAGTAACCAGTATTTAGAGCTTATATTTGTCATTGTGTGTTTTCTTCTAATGTGACCCTACTAGTTCAAGTTCTTTATTCACATTTTAATGCTGCAATTCGATTTGATCTGCAAAATGTCTGAAAATCTTTTATAGTACATTGCATTGCATTGCAGCATGAGGTCCAGACAGATATCCACTATGACATTTTGTGACTATGTCTAATAATTCTTAAACTTTGTATTGTCCTCAATACATATTCATGACATTTAATAAACAGATCATAATAGATGGTAGAATAATAATAGATAAATGTGTTTTTTATGAACAATTTCCTTATTCTTACTTCATCAATGGATTTGGACTTAAAACTTGCACATTATGTCAATGGGCCACATACACACACACATGTACATGTGAATGACATCCTTGAGTGCATTAGCCTCTTTTGCGCACACACAAACACAAACACACACACACACACACACACACACACACACACACACACACACACACAGCATCTAACAACAGAGTTCATTCTTGCAGTCCATCTACTGATATCAGTGTTGATAGTGTGTGTGGGCACAATTCAGAGGTCACTGAGTGCAGGGACACAATTAAAAAAAAGTATTTTTGTATACGTGAAAAGTGATAAATTACCACATTGCCATTATTTCTGTCATTTTCCCCTTTAAACTTACAAATCAGCTAATACTGTACAAATCCGATGTTTTTAAAGAGATGTCATAGTAAAAAAGTATCACTATTAAAAGTTATAGTAGAAGTTAATCAGGCCAGGATCATGTGAGAGTATTTATTGGTAAATGGTTTATATTTATATTCATATAATCCAAAGGATTATTGAAAGTAACACTTTAAGGCAGTTACTGTAGATAAAAAAAATGTTTAAAAAAATAAAAATCAAGTATTTACATGGTAATGTTTTGTATGGCACATGTAGTGAATGAAAAATGTCAGTAAAGACAAGATAATTGATTATAGCAGTGATTCCCAAACTTTTTCCAGTATGCCCCCCTTTCGGAAGCCAACAAAAGTTCAAGCCCCCCACCACAAAATTTTCAATCAATTGTTAACAATAATTGGGGATGGAACTGATAAAAAAAAGAATTCAAAAGTTAAATTTTAGCCCCCCAGTTTGGGAACCACTGGATTATAGAACAGTCTTTCTGAGAAATGATATTTAATTAATAAAACACAGCTGATGTTATATGATGAAACTCTGCTGTCTCTTTCAAATAAGAAATTACATCGCAGTCCTGATGAACTGATAAGCTACAGGTCAACAGTGTTGCGTTGTCACCTTTGACAGGGCCACATATGGGAAGGTGTCCATGGCCAGCATTGTCTCCTCACCCGATCTGCCCTCCATCTGACCTCGCAGGATTCGAGCTGCAGACACTGTGGACACGCCCATCCCTGGACAATGATTGACAGGTGAAGGTCATTGATAAGGTCAGTATATTTTTTTTAGCTTCATAATCTCAGTGTACTGACATATTGAATAACATTTTGAAGAAACAGTAATTTAGACACCTGTATTCCAAACATATTCACATTATGTGAAGGTTTGCTGCTTATTACCACTCTGTGTCCAGTTTGAGAACATGTCCAAAATCCAGAGCGGAAATATTAAAATGTGTTTGTTCTAGTTCAGACTATAACTGTCAGAAAATTTTGATTCTGTAATTCTCTAAGTAAACAAAGTCCAACCATGTCAAGGCCATTTACATCAACGGAAGCCACAAATACAGGGCATTTAAGGCTTTGGTTTTCTTGGACAACCACATTTTCAAACAAAATCATCAAACAGACCAACACTGACTCTTCCAAGCAAATATTCTGACCACTATTGGTAGAACATGTAACATATAAACATACATAAAGACACTAATATGTAACTGTTGGGCATATTACATAAAACACAACCTTTTGATCACTTTTTATAAATCAGTTAAGGGACCTATTTAATCTCTTCCTCTGGTCCACTATTGGATTTCACCGCTCACTTGGAAAACCATACTTTACGCACCCCATGCCACTGTGATGCAATCAACTCCCCCTTTAACATCCCAGCCATAAAACTGAGAGCATGCCCTGGGCAGGGCATTGCTGGAGAGATGCACAAAGAAAACTCAACCTCGACCACCCAGAAATGTGACTCAGTAGGTCTGATTTAAAGCAGATATTCAAGTAGTTAACAGGAAAAACATTCTTAAATCCCTGCGCCTTTAAACATCTCCCCCTACAAAGATTACTCTCATGCCTCACCAGCTGTAAATATACCACGCAAGTGACAATTAATGTGAAAAATTTGCCAATCGAATCTGGTCCAGATGGAAACTTTCCCCAACTGGCAATACTGGTCCCTTTGGTAGATGGTACCGTCAGTTATTGCCACGCTGCACTGCTGAAGGAGGAGACATGTAGTGTGTCAGGAGTGGATCATCAGGGGGACATCCACACCTTGTGCTCATTGTGATTGCTGAGTACCTTGCCAATATTTAACCACTAGTAATATTATGGAGAAACATACAAGTAGTTATAAGAAGTTCCCCGTTTTGTTTGAATCATATGATGCCAGCAAATGTAACAATGTGCCAGCAAAGACAGTGATGAAGAAGACTGCAAGAAAACTTGGATGCAGACAGTGCACATTCGAAAATCTCAACAACAAAAAAACAAAAAAAATCAGCTTTGCAAATGTTTTGTGAGGGAAAAAATGTACTCGGCACATTTGTTAGACATCTAGATTACACACAATGTGTTCTGGTTAGCAACACTGCATGTAAACATAACTTTCGTTTGCTCAAAAGAAAAATTAAAAACTCTAGTAATGATACTACCTCCTCAGCTCCTACTAATGCAATGCAGTAAAAGTTCAATGTATCGTCAACCTGTTATGTTTCCCTCAAAATGTATTTTCTGTTGGAAATCGGTTGTTTATGAATGCAATTTCTAGGAAACAGGGCTGCACTGTGAGTCACCCTTTTCACATTACTCTGTCATTTCACCCATTGTTAACATAAAATATTCATCGGAGCAGCTTTAAGTTTAGGCACATAAAACTACTTGGCTGTTGTTAGAAAAGGAAACCAGCTTATAAATGTGACACCACTTCTGCCTTTCTACTTCTGAGTCATTACTCGCACAACCCCAAGTGCTTGCTTGTCAAGCCCACGTAATCAATTTTAGGCATTTGAACAAATGACCAAAGCTGTCCAAAGTTTTATTATGACCACTGGCCACTGTCAGCCCTTACAAATCTAGACATATGCTGGCACTACCACTCACACAGTTCCTCAGTCTTTTTCTGAGCACAGCAAACATACTCTAACTGAACACATTTGATTTGTCTTGCATTGCATATTGCACTGCATTTGTCATTGAGGCTGACAGCAGTAGCTTTTTCTGTTTAAACTTCAACCACAACCACGTCAGTATTGTATATTTGCTGGAATAGACTCCATAATGACAGCGTGACTTACCGTCGCCGAGGAACAGGATGATGTTCTTGGCCTGATGGTCTCGAGGGCGGAGTTTCAATGCAGCATCCAGTGTTGCCCTGGCTTGAGCATCCCAATAAGCTGGTTCCTTCTCCAGTTCGTACAGTGCTGCTCCGTGGGAACACACACATAAATAGAGAATGAGATGTGTGTGTGTGGGGGGAGAGTGTGGATGGATGCGGATCTCAGAGATTTTCGCAGGTAGAGAATCAGGTATGAGTGTGATATTGACTGCTTAGTATGTGCGGGTGTGTGGTGTTTGCAGAGAAGCTTCAGTTGAATTCAAGTGTGTCTGTGGGTGCCTCACACTCATGCATCCCCCTCTGTCTCTTTCTGACACTCTGAATTATATGTAGCCTTGGGTTAAACAAGAGAAGAGGTTTCTCAAGAGGTGTCAAAATGACAAAAACAGCCAGGAAGACACTCCGGTTTCTGTCCATTCATGCCCACTGAGAGTCCTACAGTGAGGGACGTCAAAAAGGAACATTCCTCCGACCACACACCAAAACAACGGAAAGACAAACAGTCCATCCCACATTTTACATAAACAGGTAGACACAGGGAAAAAATATACTCACACACACTTTTGTGCACAGGCTTCCCATTACACCTACACACCTGAGTTTGTCCTCATGAACAAAGTTCTCAAGCACAGTTTGTCCTCAAACACTCACCCTTTCCCAGGTTGAGGTTACCTGCTTGAGTCCATTTGTCTGCCCACAAAGTGCTACTAATATCCCAACCGCAGGCAGCAATAATAACTCTGTCGTCTCCTCACCTTGGCTGTCCATAGTGGCCCGGCCCACAGCCAGCAGTGTGGGGCCCAGGAGGAGGATGAACAGGAGATTGGGGGCCCTGCAGTGTGGCGTCTGCATCTCTAATCCGGAGCGACCTGGAGGCTGGAGAGGTTGACACTGCCGGCTTTCAGAGGCACAGGCAGAGAGCGTGTGTGGCTGCTAAGACCTCCGGCCCTGCCTTTTTAAAGCCCCACTGGGTGTGTAGTAAGGAAGGGCCAACGCCAGCTCATAGGCTTAGAGCCACAAAAGAGGGAAGAGAAAATGTGAGAGAAGGAGGAAGAGCCAGGAGAGAGAGAGAGAGACAGAGAAGCTGGGACCACACAAGAGCTCCGTAGCATCGCAGCCCCTCTACTCACTTTGAATCCTGAAAATGCACCACCCTCATTTTATTGTTTTTAAAGGTTGCTTTAATTTCGTTCTCCCTCTTTTTCCCTGGCTCCACCACTCTGAAGTGTGCATGATAGAAATTTGAATGGTCCTTTGATGTGGTAGATGTATAATGGGTCTTTCTATACAGCAGCCCCTTTAACAGGAAGAGAAAAAAATGGCTACCCAATTTGTGTTGGCATCCATCACGATACAAATCATAACCATGTCTCTTTCCATTTCTTTCCCCCCCATCCCCTGGAAAAACAGTCCAAGGGAGGAAAGGGAATGAGGTCCAACCTATTCTTGAGAATATCACGATTCAGTCTTGATGTGCTCTGCTTTTCATGTCAGGAAAATGGTCATATTTCCATTTCCCCCCCTCTGGATTTTTACATTTAAAAGACCCCAATATTTTCCCTCTCTTACCAAGTCAACTTGGCTGTTTTTTCCGTGGGAAGTGAAGCGAGGTTAGCATTTTTCTTCTGTGAGGTAGTGGAGACCGCCTGCAGAATGAAAATGTCTCTCTTCTACGCAAACACAACAGTTAATGTGTGAAATGAGGTGAATTGGGCCAACTTTGTTCCACACGGCCAGAAGAATCAAATTCCGGCGGACGGCTCTCGCTTCATGAACCCGCGAGGCTGAATCTCGTTACAATTCAGAGCTCTGGAAGACCTCTGCTTTCTGCCAACCGCTCACCCGTTGCCAACAGGGGTTTGCAGTTAGTCACATGTGCCTAATCAAGACTGCAATAAAATCATAGCAGCAATCTGGGTAAAGAGGCCTCACATGATGTGGCCCACACCACATGAAATGTGGAAATACCAGCGGCGATGTGCAAAAGCAGGAAGACTTGTAGAGGCATGATTTTCTGTCCATTTGTTATGGGTTTGCCCCTGAGAGAAAGTCTAGCTTATGTTGGGAAAGTCAAATTAGTTTCCTGCAAGACAAGTGTAAACACCTGGTGGCTGTTTTAGGTCTCAGCGTGGATCATGCATCCACCAAAAGGTACTTGGCTTTTGTGGGCTGATTATATGGCAGGCTTGAGTGCTCGTGGGAATGCAGTGAACTCCTGGGAATTTAGAATCAAAACACAAACAAGTTTAAGAAATTTAATCCCTACACATTTCAGTAATAGCATCAATTTCAGGTGTCCAACATTCAGTATGTAACATTAAAGCCATACTACTGATCCAGTCTTACATTCAAACCTTATACATATTTCTAACTCGATCTACTATGTATGTAGAAATACAATCATTTATCTATGTTTTTACTACCCACTACTCACAACTTCCCTGCTGACAGCAAAAACAAATTTCATTTTTTTATTGCCCCAAGCAAGGCAGTCATGACTACTGGTAACTAGGATGCATTGAAATAAATCACAAGCTACTTGCAGGAGGGATAAGGAGATAATATCTGTCGGTAAAAAAGTATATAAACATATTTTTCTGGCCTCTGATGGAGAGCAAGTGTATATGGGATATTTATAGTGTAGCAGATGGTGACTTGTGTACAATCATGATGCAGCAGAGGAAACCATACAGTGGGGGGCTCTACTTCATCGTGTGGTGTGATAAAACAGATTTCCTGTTCTACCCAACCCCAAAAAAGCACCTGTTCATGGATCTCAAAAATTCAGCCCAGTAAAGCGCAATCATTTTCTTTAACAAGAAGAAATATGTCGCTAAAGCAGTTTCGTGTTTGTTTAAATCCATGACATCTATCACTTCTTATAAATAGATGGCACATCTCACTTTCACTTTCAAATGGTGAATATCTCACTGTGGAATGAAACTCTACTGGGGCTGCAACTTACAATTTCATGTTGGAAAATGGAGAAAAATGTTGATCAGTGTTTCTCAAAGCCCAAGATGACATCAAATGTCTTGTTTTGCCCACAACCTAAGGATATTCAGTTTACTGTCCTTGGGGAGTAAAGAAACCACAAAATATTCACATTAAAGAAGCTGGAATCAGTGAATTGACTTTTTTCTTTAAAAAAAAAAGAAGAAGCCTAGTTTGATTAATGAATTATCAAAATAATTGGCAATTCATTTCATAATGGATTAATAATTGATTAATCATTGCAGCTACACTTGTGCAACATGATCTTTTTCTGTATTCCTTTTTTTTTTATCTGTTGCCTGTTCTGTCAAGAGTTGCTCCTCTCACACTGCTCTCTAACAAACAGCAGCGAGCAAACCTGAGCAAATGGAGGGCAAGAATTTGTCCTCATAACACTGTGATGTTGCAGCAGTGCCACATGTGTTTTCTCTGTCTGCATATGAGTTAGTTATGTGTCTAAGTTATTCATTCATGACTAATGTAATTTTCTGAAGACAGCTTTGTTTCTATAAAGTTTTGGGACAGTTTACCCAAATGTGACGCCCATTGGCTTCCTGTTTTCCTTCCTAACCTTGTCTTTTTTGACGATATTCCTAAGAGTGCTGTGGATCAAATAAGATGCGCCGCTTCTTGACCTTGTAAATTAGTCTGCTGTCATCCCTGTTGACTGATTTAATGATGGGAAACTGGAAAGTCAAGTATGTCAGCATCGATTTTGATGAAGCATGTAGGGGCTTCCAGTGCATTTTGTCTCTGGTCATTGTGTGACATGCTACAAAATTGCAAAAACAGCAAACAAGTGTGGTGAGTGTGGTTTTTCAAACAAGCAACTCATCACTCAGCCTGTTCACTGATGCACACAGGTTAGGACATCTTCACTGGAAAAAACGTTCACATTTCTTCCAGTTAGAAAGTGGTGTAAGATGATGGTGTTTTGTTTAACTGAAATTTTAAAAAACTCATCAGCACATGGTGAAAGAGGCTGTGCATGACCTAACCTGTTGGAGATCATTGTGTAAATTTACTGAATACAAGTTCTACACCACCTGCCTTTTTTCAACAAGATCTGAGACACTGATGAGCAACAGACCAAATCTAGCACCTACAAGTTCTTTCGAAGGGTTTTCAGATACAATTTCCTTGGAGTTCCTTGGTGAAAGTCTATCCTCCCAGTGTCCCTTAAGGAATCTGTCAATAGGAATTCTGGTGGTAAGGCATGAAATATGTAATATTAATGTCCTAAAGGAAAAATACCTCCCCTCTGTAAGAGACACACTTAAAGAAATGGAAGAATCTGGCATCCAGGTGGACTAAAGTGTTGAAGACATTGACGCTACTGTCCACTGCCTCTAAAAAATCAAAATAACAATAATCAAATTTAAAAAAAAATCAAACTAAAATGGAAAAAACATCCATGTAAGTGCCACTGGAATCATGACATCTTATGAGGAATTCATTAGAGGAGTTGCCCTGTATGGTTCATATGTAAGGAACCGAAAACAGACCTTTTTAAAGTGTTTAGAAATATACACTGGTTTTACACAAACCTCTATACACACACACACACACACACACACACACACACACACACACACACACACACACACACACACACACACACATTCCAGCATCTGGATCCTGAGTCAGACTCCCCTAAAAAGTAAATTACAAATCCTACACTCCCCTCTGCTTCCCCCTTGACATGCCGGGCTCCTTTAACTTATAGATTCTCTAAATTACAGTGGTTAGCCCGATTTTGTTTCTAGATTACAACTCATGGAAGGAAATATTTAGGTCCAGGTTGTCAGAGCGAGGATATACATGCGGGTGGTGCCAGACCACACAGCCACAATTTCAAAGAACGAGCCAAATCCTTTTCCCTGACTTTATGAAGGTGGCTTTTGAAAGGAGGTTTTTGCGATATGACGAAGATAGGGAAGAAAGGGCCAAAGATATTGATGGTGAAAGTTGTGGATGCTTGAGATGGTATCTTAAAGAAGGGAGAGAGGCAGACATCCAGTAGGGAAAGGAACAGACTGAGGAGACAGACAGACTGCCAGATCTTGCAGTAAAGAGAATAAAAACAGAGACAGTGCTGGTGGAACAATTAAACTAAGTCTGCGATGATGCCTGTGATCTATTTTGGCCTTGTCACAAATAATGCTCCCCCCTCCTTCTCCCCTCAAACACACATGAGAGTGACATCCACAAGACAGATGAAGAATATATCTAGATCAACTTAAGGACATACCATAAATGATGTAACCCTTTTTTATGTGAAGTGACTGAGATCCCATCTCAGAAGAGTTGGAAGGCCAGTCATAAAAGGTTTTACTGCTGCCATGCAACTCAATTGGGGGACAATTAGAAGTGAAGCACCAAGAGACCCACGTCCTGACTGAAAACGGCTCACAGCAGCTATGGCAAGAGATTGCTACCTCGACATCAAACAGTCTGACAACTCTGCGAAGTGGCCCCTCTTAGTTTTTAATTAGACTCATAAAGGAAATATGGAGTTTAGCCTAATTAAGCTATGGTGTGTGTGTGTGTGTGTGTGTGTGTGTGTGTGTGTGTGTGTGTGTGTGTGTGTGTGTGAAATTGTGAGAGACTAGTTTAGTAAGAAGCAAAGAATGTGTGAGTATGAGAGAGATCAAAAGAAAGTAGACTGGATTGCACAAACAAAGACTGATTTCACGATTAGTACAACTAATCTCTGTTTAGTAAATCCAGCTTAATGGTTTATGGTTTAAACTGAAATTAAACAAAGTTTAGTCATTAAGCTATGACGGTGCTTGCTTACCCAAATTAAATAAAGAAATAAGTAAATTCAAGTGATGTCAGGATCTAGTTAGTATAAAAGAAAAACCATTAACCTTTGGCTGCTCTCTATTCCTTAGCAACGCGCTGCATTGTTTGCTAGCTAGCTAAAAAGTTAACACAACATTACATCGTTTGGCAGTTAGCTAGCTAAAAAATTTACAAATGTTAGATTCTTTGCTAGCTATAATTAAAAACATAACTAAATCGCATTGTTTGTTAGCTAGCTAAAAAGCTTAGTCAGCCTACTTATGATGAGTTGGCAGAGAAGCTCTAATTTCTCCTCCTTTGAGGAAAACGTGTTTGCTGAAGAGCAAAATGACCAAATAATAGAAGATTAAAAAACAATATGGTAAAATTAGATGATTAAACAGCATAGAGAAAGAGAGGGGAAAAAACTGCCTGACGGTAACTGGGAAAGTGTTTTAACAGATCAGTTGGAGTGACAGAGAGACACATTATAAAACTCATTTGGGTTGAGTTTGTCCCTTTGCTTTCTTCAAAGAACTTGATTATGTTGCTCAGTCACTCTCAAAAAGGCCATTAAACCTCCTTAAGTGTAAGTTTAAAGTTAATACTGGATCACAGTTTAAACTGGAGTTTTGGTGCAACAGAATTACTTTTAGGTTTAGTGGAAAAACTAAACTGAATTCAAAGAGAGGTTTAACTCTAACCTTTCTTAATTTTAAGTTAGTTTTCAAGTTTTGTGCCACATAATTTAAAGTTAAGCCATGATTTAATCAGGTTTAAAAATGAATCCTGTTGGTGCAGTACAGTGTATGAGAGAGACAGTGTGCTTGTGCACGTGTATGTGACTGCAAACATGCCAGCCTGCCTCTCTGTGATGTGTTATAATTGTCCAGAGTTTGTTATGTCTGACTTCAGACCTAAAAGTTGTGACATGGAAAAAAGTAAATTGCAGTGAAGTCATATAGCTCCAGCTTTTACTGTGTGTGCATTGAAAAGTATATTGCATTTGACATCATGTCATAAAGAAATGCTTTCATGGGCACATGGTGACCACATCAAATATTTGCTTATGGCTGTTGGTTTGCTAATCTTCACCCTTTTTCTCGCTCTCTTAGCAACATCACAAATATAAAATTCTGACTCACCTGCCCGGCCACATCCACTGAGGAGAAGTAAGCTTATCAACAGAATCATCTTGCCCCTGAGCCTTAAAACCTCAGACTTATTACTCTTTTCCCAACACTGTTATAATTCTCTCCACTTTCCTCTTCTTGCTCCTCTTCTTTTTCTTCCACCTCTCCCTTTCTTGGGTTTCCAAATGCTTACTAATAACAACCTGCCTCTTATACCTCCTTCCTTCTGGTACAATGGCGTGCGAAGTTTCTCACCTCCAAGGTATCCAGAGAAGTAGGCTAATAAATGACTGATGGAGAACAAAAAGTTATTTTCCTTCCACCACTATCATTTTGTAGTCTTGGCTTGCATCTTTTGTTTGAGATAGAAGCAGAGGAGGAGGGGGAAACACACTTATTTGGACACACACACACACACACACACAGATACTGTATCTGCACTAGCAGCAGTTCTCACCTTTTTACCAGTTTGCGTCAGAAACATCCATCAAATCAGAGAGCAGACCCATTTCCCTCCTCTCTGCTGCCCATCTTTTTCCTCCACAATGCATCAAATCAAAGTGTTTTTCTCTCTCTTGGTCCTTTGTGGACACATGTCTGTCAGCAGCTCACACAAGTTGAAGCTTTGTAGTTTGCTGCAGGAAACGTCTGAATTGGTTTCAGAGGAGTCAAAGTGGGACAAAGGGTTTAAAGAATGCGGGGAAACAAACAAAAAAGTGTGTAGATGCTGTACATTACAAAGACAGGCATGTGAAAATAAACTTGTACTAATGAGCTAAATGTTTATTGAAGACTTGGATTATGCGGCGAAGACAGCAACCGCGGAAATCCAGAGAGATGCATTCGCATTCAGGATGGTCGAGCTTGGTCTGACAGGAATAAACAAGACTTTAAATCAACACACACAAGCGTGGTGTACCTGCCTCGCATTCCTCGCCTCCCACTCAACTAAGCACTCTGCTTACCCTAGATCTCCTCCACATCAAAGAGCGCTCATTACAGAAGCCATCACACATGCACAGAAAGATTTGGGGAGGGAGAAAGAGAGAGCCGGAGGGGGGGAGGAGAAAGGGAGGGAGGTGGGAAGACAGAAGAGGTGAGGGAAAGCAACCACACTTCTACTGCATACAGAAGTATCATTCAAAACAAATCAATTCCAGCTGCTATTTGCCTCACCTGGCAAGACCTTGAACAAGACCAGGCAGAAACACTAGAAATTGCCCAGCACTTGCCAAAGAATAATGTGCAAAAAGATTCACAGTTTTTATTTTAGCCTGAGAGAAAGAAAATGAAGGCCAAGAAGATGAATGTTTAGCAATTAAGGAGTCCAATCAATGTGGAGAAACTGCGTAAAATTTGAGTCTTGCTCTTCTTTGTCATTGCTTTTGTTTTCCCTTTTGCGAGGATGCCAAGAAGAGTTCCCCTCTCCTGCATGGCCACCCAGGCATGATGCTTGTGCTTGTGGGAGGAACATTGTGTCAGGTGGTGAGGTTAGGAGGCTCTGCGACTGGCGCTTGAGGTCAGACGTAGGTTTATTTTCCTAGGCAGGCTTCTGTCCAAAAACATCCTCCGCAGCGTCCTCAGTGTCCGCCAGGTGCTGACCAGACAGGGTGCGAGGAGAACTGCTGTGAGGTGGACAGCTTCTTTCAGTCAAATGGTTTGGTGGTATTCATTTACATTCTCAGGTCATGCATGAATAACCAATAAGGCATAGCTTTGAGGATCACACTGGACCACCCGGTATGTAGTGTAGTTGAATTTGTAATTCACAGGGTTTTAAGTGAACTATGAGCTTCATCAGTGACCTGTATGCACTGCAACAGCAGCAACTTCTGTTGTTTTTGTCTCTGGCACAGTCCTCACTTGCATTTTCACAATAGATGAGTAAGCTACCAAGTTACAAAACAAATGTTTAGTGAAGAGGTCTCAACCTTCAATGATCCAGAATAAATGGAGGCAAGATATATTCCAGTGTTATTTTTGTTTTTGTTTTCCTTTTATTTGTTCACTCTATCTGCTACTCTCTGCACCAACTGTACACCTGATGGTCCTAAAAAGGGAGTGAGGGATCGAATCCCGAGGTGTCTTCAGCTCAGCTTTCACATTAGCAATGTTATAGAGAGGCAAAGACCCATGATGGTCCTTTCAACATGCATGGGATCTTACTTGGGAGAAAACATACCCCATCAGGATGAATTTCAATAAGATAATAACTTAATCTCATGCCAGCATCAAGTTAAACTTTTAACTTGTCCAATACTTTGTTTCATGACCAATATTAGAGCCTATCAGCTATCGTCTGATGACACTGATGATTAAGCCTCTGGGGCCAACAGCCAATGCTTTGGGGCTGCTGGTGGAGCTAATGAATACAGTCTCTGATCCATTCCCAGACAACAGATAGCCAGGCCAAGACTTCCTTTTCTGTATGGTCATTTTCTACAGTCAGATTAGCAACTTGAGATATGAAAATGGAGGTGGAGTTAAGAGACAACATCTACGACCAGATGGTTCCACAAGTATGAGTTCAGATAAGTTTTTAAAAAAGCTTATAATAAAAAGCTAAATCATTGTCAGATGAAAGCCGACGGGTTCCAAAATGGCATTTTGGCCAATGAGTTCTGCCTCTTTTGCTCTCCACTTGGACTGTTTCCTTACATGCATCCAAAGCCTGTACAAATGTGATTGGTCAACACAGCTTGGACTACAACATGGGTTATGAACTGAAACCAGAACACTCCTTATAACAAAATCTTCATTCTCCATTCATTTGTAGAGATTAATTTACGACCAAATACAAGTAAAACTGATGAAATCATCCTTAGCTGTAGTTCACAAATGTTAGAAATTCAACATTCTACTGTACCAAAGTATAGCTTTACAGAACCACTAGCATTTCTGATTCTTAGTCCTGTTTTATGAATCTTTTACGGAGCTTTGCTTCTTTCTAATTTAAAAATGTTAATTGATGCAAATGAAGGAGCACAAAAGGTTTACGCATTTTGCTCAAGAAAACTTGATAAACAAAATTCTTCTTTCTGTGGGAAAAAGTTCTTTGTACCTAAACATCCTGCAGCCCTCAGCTCAACTCTCCAGATGATTGTTGGGGTCACATACAACTGGGTGATAACAACATTCAGGCTGGGAAACTGGTTCAAGGAACCAACACCAGAGTAGTTTATGTGAGGTTTTGTGTGTTTGAAGCAGTGTCTCTGACGTGTACTTGTGGCACAAAAATGCGAATAATGAATCTGAATGCATGCAAAAGCTGGCAAACAAGGAAGTACATTTTAAATTTAATTGACTGTGGAGCGTCCCAGTGGAGTACAGATTGTTTCAATATTATGTTTTCAACTTTGCTCGTAAACACAGCACCAAAACTTTATTAAAACCATTTTGCAATGAGTTGACCTTGTGTATGAAGTTCATGAGAGAATTCCACGAATCCCATCAAGAGGGCAAAACTGCTTTGATCATGACCTTTCTGTTTCTTCACAATTGCTGTTATTTTATTGATTACATTTAAGTATTTTTATGGTGGACTTCTGGTTTAACACTGTCTCAGTTGTGTAACTAAATAATGGTTTGTTATCCCTGTCTGTCAAGCTCCTGCAGTACCAATATAACTGACTTTACTGGAAATGTTTTGAATAGAACAGCACTTTCATCCAACATCAGTCAGGAAACTTTCCCACAGACTAGATGGATATATCTCATTTTGACACTTACCCCATCAATCACATTTCAAAAGTTGCGTTTTGTTTGTTACACCATAGAAACAACACAAATAAAAATCCCATTGTTCAATTGTTCAGTGACTCACAGAGGCTGCAAGGGAAAAGAAGAAGACTCAGCATAGCCACACAAATGTCTATTCATGACTTTTCTAATGATTTCTAATACAAACTCTGAGGTACACAGAGTCCAAGATGTACTAGCATGTCAAATACAGCAGGATTTATTTTCACTTGAGATTCGCTGGTATATAAGACATTAGATTTACACAAATACAATTCTCCTTTGTTATTTTAACAAGCTGGCCCTTGACAGAAGGCAAAATGGAGGACAGACATTATGGACGTGAGGCTCAGGTAACTATGAAGGGAAAAGAGCAGCAGCTGCAGCAGCACCGTAACAAATGAGGACCGTTTTACCACAATCTTATCTTTGTCAGGAAGCATTTTATGATTTGTGCAGAAATATCAACAAGTTTGTGAAGCAGCCTGTCAGAAGTTACCAATAAAGCCCTCCTCAATGGCTCAATCCATTTCATGTGACCATATAAATATATTAAGTATATTCACTTACACAGTTAAAAGAGTTTCAAATACAGAGGGAAAATCGTGGATTTGTGATGTGACGTGAACTTGTGATGGCCTTGTTGACAACAATTTCTAAATATACAACTCGTGCTTGGATCACATAGTATGATCCAGCTAACCAGCCAATTTTGGTTTTGTTTTCAGGCATCACAAAGTTGGCTCACTTTTAACTGAGCTGGATCACCATGGTAACCTTCACTGCATACTGTACCAAAGCAGATTCATCTCCTAGGATCAAAAAAAGATGCTCAATTTACAATAAACTGACAAGTGATAGGCACTCTAGGCTGTGGGCCTACTTTGTAGCACAACTAGTTGCTGACTCTGGATTTAAGTTAGCTGAACATATCAATATAAGTGACAGTTACAGGTGTATGTTAATGACCAAACACAGTCTCTGAGACTGACAGGGCTCGGCTTGACAACAGGGAATACTGTACTGAGCTCATATACAATGACTTCCATCAGGATTTCAGGAGCGATGAAGATGGCAGGCGGGGACAGGAGAGGCGTGAAGCGGTGACAAGCGATAGGGACATCAGGGATCAGAAAGTGGGGAGCCACAATATTTTCACATCTAACACTGTGGGTTAATGATTTATTTATTTTGAACCGAACCAGAGCTTGTGATTGTTGAACAGTGAAAAGACTAACAAAGACTTTTTGGTGAGTTTTTGTTTTGTTTCTGTTGAGTTTGACGTGTGTTTTTATGAACAAGCCCAACTTAGTTTGATATTCAGAAGATATATGGTTTATTACAGACAACAGGTGTAAGAATATTTTCTTTCTTGGCAATTTTGTGAGTTTATTTTGTCTTTTAGACAGTTTGTTTTAGATAGATAGTTTGTTAAAGTTGCAATGTCGCCATGTGTATGATTATAAAAGCATCAGACTCTTTTTGTGAGAGGGGAATGGAGGGAGGGCATCAGCATTGTAACCTATGTCACTGCTTTTTGTAATGGCTGAGTGTGAGTTTTCAGTTGAAAAGTCCAGAAAAGAATGAAGATGGAGACAGCCTGTCTCAATATTGCTCAATCCATGTGTTATAAAGATACTCTCCACCTAAAAGATTATTAATAATTTCTTATGACTCATAAATAGACACACTCATTCGGTGAACATTCGGAATTAATTTAAATTATAACAAACGTGAAATGGGCAAACAAAAACAGTTACTGTGGACCAGAATGGAAGTTTCAAAGGAGGCTGCAGTGTTGTTGTCAGAGAGGAGAAATATTTCAACCATGTTTTCTTAATTTTTGATGACATATCATGGTTCATTTTATGATTTACTACAGTAAATATATTACAGATTTCTCCTTTAAATTATGTATTCTTCTTATTTTTTATTAAAATGATGATCATGAGCCTAATATTTTCCAGACATGGTCTCATGGACAAATGTCATAAATTAAGTAAACTAAAATATGTCACTTGAATTTTCATTTCTACTGCCTCAGTGACCCAATTTCTGCAGAGGTGTCTCCTTGGATTTCTTGGATGGTGTGTGATTGGCTTCTGAATTATGCTACAGACAACAAGTAAACCAAGGGTTAGTGGAGGTAGTTAAACTGTTTTGCAAGACTGCTTAACCAGGCTTGACAGAGTTGAAATGAGGGAAGCCAGGCAACCAAAAAAGTGATTGACTAAGCATCACAATAAGTTTTAAGGTGGTAATTCCCAGTTTTGTGCTTCGTTTTTTGGCTACCTTTTGTATACACTTTGATCACAGACTGACTTGAAGACATGAGATGTAATAAAGCTTTGAAGATGAATGAGTTGAAGCATTGTTTTTAAGTTGAATAGACATGAATAGGCATGTGTGAGTGAAAACACA
>JAJHUR010105922.1:1088-18662 GCA_027495735.1 Lutjanus campechanus
GCTAATGTTAGAAAAACATTAGCTAACTAGCTTGTTAATCTACATCAGTTGTTAGCTAGCTGGTTAGCTTGTGTTTTGCTAGCATAGTTAGTGTTCTGGTAGCATAAATAGGAAGCAGGAAAGGAGAGAGTTGACATAGGAGCACAGAATAAAAAGGGGTGGGACTTAAGAAAGGCCTTTTGTAATTTTACTTGATTTCCAGTATCTACCCACCGCTGATCTTTCACAAAGATCAGCCTGACAAACTTGGTATCTTTGGGAACTTGAACTTCAATAAAGTTCTATGGGTTTGAATAAGGTTTGGCTACACAGTATAAGTTTGTAATAGTTAACTTAAGCTTTATTTAATCAGGAAGTGACTTCAGTGACAGTTTAAGGGGTTAAAGAAAATATGAACAATCACAGAGGCAGCAAAGCTTCAGTCTCCTTCAGTTTCATCGTCTTTCTTTCTTTTTTTTCTCTGCTACTTCCTCCCTCCTACTCATTCCCTCTCATTTATTCCCAGCTCCGTCTCTCCATCCCTAACTCGTACCATCCCTGTCCTTTGGCTAATGTGAGTCCATAGATAGGCTAATGTAAGGTAGATGTGGCGGGGCTTTGGAGAAAGCAGATTAGTTGTTATTGTCACTGGTAGAAAATGAGCCAAAGGGCCTGCTATAAATAGGCCGATTTAGTCCACCCCACTACTCAGAGCTTGGCAGGAGATCAGGCTTGGGAGTGCAACTTTAAGGCTAGGGTCAGTGTGTTACTATGGCGACACAGCCAAGGCAGTGTGTGTGTGTGTGTCAGGGGGTGAGGGTGTACATGAATGTGTGAGTGTGTGTGAATCCCCCTCCCCACTCTCCAGGTCCTGTGTCTCTCCAGCAGCAGCAGCAGCGGCAGTCAGTCAGTCAGTCTCCCAGCCCCTGTTGAGAGAGAGCATGTTGGGTAACAGCAGTCTGGAGTTCCCCTGGAATCGCTCCAGACCTCCTCTCCCTTCCCTCCTGCCTCTCTCTCCCACAGTCCTCCCCTCCTTCTCCCCTTCTCACCCACCCGCTTCCCCTTCTCCCCGCTGGCTTTTTCACTGTGGAGTGATATGGGTTTGTGTGTGTGTGTGGACATGCTTGGCTATTCCCAACAGCCCATACAGTACAACTGCTGGTTTATTTGTCCTGTTCACAGCAGGTCGTCTCCTTTTAACGTTTTTGTTGTTTTCAACACCACCCTTCCTCTGAACTTTGCTGCTGGACCGTCCGTTTCCATTAAACGCTGTAGGCTCAATTTCCCTATTAAACCATCACGTACAACCAATCTAGAGTCAGTGTCTGCTTTCTCAGCATCTCGACACATCTGCTCTGACTCATTTTCTCAAGTTCCCCGTTCTGAAAATGAGAAATGAAGACCGGTTTTCAAAACAATTTGTGCCTATTTGTGGCTCTGGCCAAGCCCAGTCAGAATACCATCATCAACACAATCGTCATCATCATAGCAACAAATGTTGGGTAATGAGTGATGAAACACTTCTAGCCAAAGTGTGTATCTCCTGGGCAGGGTTGGGACGGTTACTTAAAAAAATGTATTCTGACACAATTACTAAATACCCGTTAAAAAGTCTAGTTGCTAACCTAACCAAAATATCAAAAACAATAAAGTAATGTAACTTGATCACTTTCCTTTAGTTTTGGATTATCTTAAAATCAAACATAGTGAGATTGTTTAGCCTAATATAATGTTTCATGTTTTTTGTTAGGTTATTAATTCAGTCCAATTACTCCTTCCTTTGTTATGCATACGGCTGCTCCAAACTAAAGATTTTCCGAGTCGACTATGAGTAGGTTGTCAGCCAAGTAGTCGGCACAGGTTTTTGATATAAATATAGACATTTAAAAGGGCGATATATTTTTAGGGCATGAAATGAGCTGCTAAAATAGCTGCTGTTAGCTGTTAAATGCTAACGGCCAAGGTGGTAATGACTCTGAATGTGTCGGAACAACCAGTGAGAAGAAACATGGACTTTTCTCAGTGACCAACGGTTGGGTCGACTGTTAGGGGACAGCACTAGTAACACACCATTTAAATGTACTTTAACTACGCTATTCACACTTGACACACTAAAACTTAAAATGAATTTAAATAAACTTATTCTTGTGTACATTTACCCAGTAAAATTAGCTGGTTGTGCTTGAGACCAGGGTGATGTGAGACTTGTGAATTGTTGTAATGTGTGCACAAAATGTATTTTAAAGTGGTAATCCTGTTAATAATACCAATTTTTTACTAAATTTAGCTGTAATCTGATTACTTTTTTTTGACAGAGTAGTTAGTTTTTTGTATCCTAGTTATGTTACATGTAAGCCGCTAATTCTGAAGCCTGTTCCTGGGAGGATTGTTGAAATGGGCAGACTCTTTCAAAAATCTCATCAAAGACATTTACAATAACTGATTCAGGTACTGAGAAGGAAGTCATCTTCTTGTTTGAGATGATTCAGAAGTTCAACTCTGAGTATTTAACATGTACATTTTTAGTCAGATCCAAATTTAGTCCTTTTTATTGCTGATTTTTCACTCTATAATCCTGAGTGGGGCATGAATCCTCTAACTGCCAGATCCCAAAGACAGAAAAGTCATACATGGAATGACGACAAACATTGAGAAAAAGTAGGCGTACAAACGTGAAAGATGTCAACAAGGCAGCTCAGTTACGAAGGGCCTGTTTTAGCATGTTTACCTGCACCCACTCTATTCAGTGTTTAGCCTCTGTGCCAGAGGAACAAGCCGCCGCACGCTTCTGCCACAAAAGCACACAACAGTAACTCACCCTGCTTTGCACCCAGCGCTGACAAAGCACCGCGTCACAGTTTCCGAAACCTCTCCTTCCACTTTTGCATCACCTTGCATGCAAAAAAAAAAAAACAGAAATGTCAGTGTATCTGTGTGAACTGACAGATCATAGACACACCAGATCTTTGAAAGCAGATTGAGTTTTACAGTTACATACAGTACATTAGAGGTCTGTACAGAACACACATATTGCCTCTGATTGATTTCACAACCTTTTAAAAGTAATGTAAAAGTTAAAATATTTCTTATTACTCTACAAATTCCTACAATTAACATGAATGAAACACAACTGAATGGATTGGTGGCTATTTAAAAGAAACAAGAATCAAATATAAGAACTAACTGGGCAATTGTCTGTCTGCTAACGTCAGCAAAGTCGAGCTCAAAAATATTTATGTGTATGATTATAACGTTTCCAAAAGAAAACTTTATTTGTGGTGATTCAAGACAGTCATCTGAGGGTAGAGCAGGAGATGAGGACTGCATATTTGTAGCCCCTCTGATTAAGTAGATAAGTGACTTAAATTGGATCAGTTTATTTGTCTGGCTGGCCTTAAACAAGACCACAGAGTCTGGGACGTCTGAGCCACAGCCACTGAATGAGAACGAAACACAGACAGCTTCCTCTTTCCACCCATCAAGCCGCACTCCTCTCTGTCTCTTTTCTTCCTTTCACTCTGTCGTTTTCTCCGACTCAGCCTGGTGATATCACGGAGCAACGGATGTGATGTCACTTCCTGTTTGGTTTTCAGACTTCGCTTGCCAGCGACTACAGAAGTAGCAGCTTGCTGACAGCTGTGAGTGGAGCTGGAAACATGCAAATAAACGGGGTCAAAGGTTAGAGCTCGCTGATTGTAAGTGTTTGTAAGCCCTTGCAGCTGCTTTTTAAAGCCACATTAGAGTCACTGAACATGTTTTCTTTGTTGTTTTTGTATGTGGCTCAAAATAAAGGGATATTTTGGATTATTTCACATGGGGTTTTATCAGGTACTTAAGTGATAGTCAGTGAATTCCCTACAGTAGATGCACACCCCCAGTGAGGAAGAGGAGTACCAGCACGAACTGCTGTGAACCGGATCAGCATCAATAGGTATTTTAGGTGTTTAAAAAAAGGCAACCTAAAACAAATTTATATTAGTTATGTACACTATATGTAAAATCTTTTCACCTTGCCTTCAGACAGCTTTTCCCATTGGGAAACTTATGTTATATAAGCCAACTATTGCTCTCTCCAAACTAACTGAATTCTATAGGCGAAATCAGCAAATTTACTTTGCAGAACAAGAGAGTTTGGTTGGTTTGGAGAAAATAACATTTGGCTTCTTTAACAGCAATTTCCTGTCAGAAAAGGCCACCTTAAAATACCCAGCTGATCCTGTTCAGAGCAGTTTACCACTGATCTTCTGAGCTAACTGGGTGTGTGTCAACAGCCATCCACTGCAGGTAATACGCTGACTATTGATAAGTATCCAACCCCACCTCAAATAATCCACACTATCTCTTTAAGCTTTTAAGTGATTACCACTCTTATACCACTCTTACGCAGGCGTGTTCACATCAATTCCTCCAACAATGCAGGTGGACAAATCACAGAAGTGGAAATTTTTGCCCAACACAACAAGCAAGGCCACATAGCTGGAGGACAATACAACACTCTTCAGTATATAAATATATACTGTACATCCTGTAATATCTCTTCTGCCAAAAAGAGCAGCAGTAAGAAAACTCCAACTCCTTTTCCTCATCATCTGTCGCTAGTTGAGAGTCTCCTGGTGACAGACAGGCTGTGACACCCAGCCCTGGTAATAGAAGGCAATTATAAGCCCTGGCGAGAGCTGTGGCAATGGGGAAAACTTTTATACAGCCCCCCTCCTGGGGCGCTGACATGCAGACACACTGAAATTAATTGCTACAAAACATCAGGCGAGCTTGACGCACACATGCGCACAGTCAAACTCCTGGAAAGGAGAAGAATGAAACAATACACATCATGCGACGTTGCATTGATGCTCGTGAAGAGGAAGAAGAAGAAAGAAAAGGCAGCAAAGAGAAGCAGCGAAAAAACAAGTAGATCCCTTCCAACAAATCATGTTTTCATCTAAATAAAGAAGCCAAAGACAATAGACTCGGGTACCTTGGAGACCAGGAGGACTATTTCTCCATGGCAACCAGTGTGGTGTGTGACAATGCCGCAGTGCGAGGGTTTGAACTGCTAAAGCTGTCTGGGAATGCAGAGATAGATGGGGAGAGAGAGAGACTCAGAGAGTGAGACCCATGGAGGGCTGTCTGCGTGCTCATAATGAGAACACACACTGTCACAATCCCACTGCGAGAAAAATGGAAGTTCACGACTTTCCAACTCACGTTATTCTTCTTTCTTTGACTTCTTTAAGTCAATGCAGAGAGAAATCGTGTTCCTAACTAAATTATGACACTAAGCCTGTTTATGTTTCCAACAGTGCATATCCAAATATTCTCATACGTAAACATTTCTCTTGTGTTGCTATGGAGTTGTTCCCCTGTTTGGCTGTTAGAAAACGCAGCACCATGTGGCCTCCGTAGGAGATTTATTTTAATTGTGTGGTGTATTGTGGCCAACAGAGTGTCAGGCTATATGCTTGGGTGTGTGCTGTCAGCACACTTGTGGATACATGTAGTCGCGTCAGCCCTGAGACATGATTGTGTGTGTGTAGGTGTGTGTGTGTGTGTGTGTGTATGTGTGTGTGTGTATGCATGTGGGTGTTTGTGTTCAATATGCCACGTGCACAGTGTGTTTGGATAGCAAGACAAACACAAATAATGGAGTGCATCGGTTGTGTCCTTGCCGCAACTTGTGTGTGCTCTTGTAGAAAGGTAGGTGAACTTCCTGTCTGATCACTCCTCCTCATACATGTGTTAAATTCCTGGATTTAATTGAGATTATTGTTCAATAATCCTGAAGAAAGGGAGACAGACTGGGGCTACTGGATGTCTTTTACAAACTGTACACTACTGCAAGTCCCAACGCCGTCCTCCTCACCCATTTCTCCTTGTCAGCATCACCCGACAACCATCAACATGCAATCTCCTTTGTGTGTCTTTATTTTTATTTGCAGTGCGCTTTATAGAAATTCATTACACTGTCTGCCGCCAGTGTAGGCAGAAAAATATTCCCTCAGCTCAGCTGAACTCTCACCCTCCTTTAATGTAAACACTGCTTGCTAGTCACGTTTCTCCCATTAAGGTAAATGCCTGCATTATGTATGAATCTAGTCTCCTTAATCCAGTTGCACCATTAACCTGCACACCCGGTCGTTTCCAAGTCCTCGCATGAAGAGAGAGAGAACGAGAGACGATTCTGACCCTGGCAATTTGTAATAGATAATCTAAATTTAAAGCATTAGAGCAAATTAGATTGCTTATAATTACTTATCACTTCAGGCCTTTACACACCAACAGGGATGCAAATACACCGCACAAAATTGCGAATAATTCAGAGGTGAAATTTCAACATGCCTGACTATTCACATTGGATAATTATGGCAGAAAAAAATATTAAATCAACATCACATGACAATGACCTGGTGCCCCTTTCACATGAAAAAAGGCAGAAAAACATCATGGCTGGCTACACCTGATACTGAGAAAGAGAGGAGAACTTGGTGAGTTTCACTGCTTGGTTCAGGACCTGAAACTGTACCACAGCCGCTTCAGGACATATTTCAGGATGGAACCAAGTTTGAAGAAGCAGAGGTGTAATTTCAGAGACTCGATTAACCCAGCGCAGTGGCTATCCATATGTCTGAGGTTTTCAATTCTCAAGAAATGACTAAAATCTAGAGGCGTGCTTAAAGAGAGGCCAAGTCACACCCCTTAAGAAGACCTTACTTCTGTGAAGATATGACTATGACTAGAGACAAATAATATTTTGGTCCAGTTTGAATTGTGCCACAAATTACACGAGTTGCTTGTCAAATTGAAAGATAGTTTTACACGTCAAGAATGTCACTGTTAGTCATGGGTTTGTCATAGTTTAGTTTTGTGTGCAACTGGTCAGTGAACTACGTCTCATCTTGCACAATACACGTCATCAACACCAATATCGCAGTCTATTGTAACGTTATCTTATCTGACATGTTTTCCCATCTGGTACAAAAACACACAGGCATCATAGCTTCAGCAGTTAATGTTAGCTTTTGGAGGGAGAAAGCCATGACAACACTTATACAACTTCTGTGTCCATGTTTACTGGGAGGCTGCTAACCCCAGTTACGTTGCCAGCCAGCAGCAGCTAACAGTCACATTTGGATTCTTTAGCAACAAGTAAGCTGCTAAAGCTCACAATGTCTCTCCATCATGAAACGTAAGCAATTAAATCACTGAGATTTGATCAGCTGATGAGAAAACTTGTATTGGCTGAATACAGGTTTGAAAAATATTATTGATATTAAATCAATCGCATTAAAAAAAAAACTGGTGTGCAAAGGCCTTTTAAATGCTTCATTGTCTGGCTGCTGCTGCAAAATCTGCTGGTGAATATTCAGTCCAAGTGACCCAAAGTGACATTCAGCCCCTGAGCCTAAACTCCTGAAAAACCCATTGTCCCATAAGCCAAATGCTTCTGACAGTTATTCATTTATTCATTCCTCCCTCCCGCCATTCCTTGTATTTTTTTCTTTTTCCTTGGAAGTATACAACGGGTGTTGCAGTTAGTGTTGTTTGTCGTCTTGTCTGTCTCGTCAGCCGTCATGCCTGTTGACGTGTGGCACTTGGAGTTAAATGATTATCGTATGATTGTAAAGGGTTGGGGGGCTTTCTGATGGAGACCTGTCTCCTCAGCCCTGTAGGCTATCCCACATCGGCAGTCTCCAGCTGGGGTAGAGGGGAGGGTTGGAAGGTGGGGGAGAGGAGGGAGAGGGGCTTACCTGAATCAACCTGTCGTACCTGCCCCGAGGCCCACCTGTCAACAACCCAGCGACAGTCGCTTTCACTCTCTGTCTCAGTCGTTCTCTGGCTCTATACTTTTCCATCACTTCCCCCTGCCTCTGTATCTCTCCTCACCCATTTATCTCTCTGCCTCTCACCTTCTCTATCCCTTCACTTTGCTTCAGCCTCGACACTACAAAACAAATAACTCTCACCTGAGCAGATGTGCCTCTCTCAGACTGTCATTTTCACTTCACAGCAAGTTATTGGGAACAGCTTCGGCCATTGGACCCGAGGAGACTATTTGTCTTGGCAACTTCTGATCTGACTCAAAACTCAAATAAACTCTGGAGAACAACTTATGGTTTGTGTGTGTGTGTGTGTGTGTGTGTGTGTGTGTGTGCGTGCGTGCGTGCGTGTGTGTGCGCGCGCGTATGGCTTGCCTATTTGTTTAACACCAGGGTTAAGACGGGTCATCCTTTGAGAGACAGGGTGATTTCAGGTTTAGTTTACCAAATTTTCAGTAGCTCAGGCTTTGTGTTTATAGCTTTTGGTTCAGAGAGGAAAAGATAAAAACCAAACCATCTCGCCCTTTCTTACCATTCTCTCAATAAACGTCAAGGTCCAAGGAGTGAGCAAGGGTGATGGCGTGACCGTCTGATGCAATAATAAACCCACGCTGCATAAAGCCGCTCGTCCACATAAACAGATGTGGACTGGCAGGGCTCCACTTGACTGTGGACTGAAGCAAAGTTTAAATTCCTGACAAAAATCTGAAGACTGTAGTAGAATAAAAACAGGTCTGTGAGTCTGGATGTTTTCTGTCTGCTCCGAGGACGTGTGCACATGAGTCACACCCAAACGTGTTCGTTAAAGACAACAAACCAGTTGCTGCTCAGTCTGGACGCTGAGGCCACATCTTTCTGCCTCCCTCGCTCCTTCCTGTCTGTGTCTCTCTGTCCACATGAAGACGTCAGCAGCGTGAGGAGCAGTTGGCTTTAGTCAGCCCGGTCTATCAGCCAATAAGAAGATTTGTTCCGGTGCAATATCCAGCCAGCTTTGAAGTAAATTTAAAATAAATCTGGTCTGGTTTTGTGCCTGATTTTCTTCTCAACAAAGTGGCTGGCTGCTGATGAGACTGGTTAAATGTTAAACAGACACCAGTGCTGGAAAAAGTAGTGACATCTTTTAGGCTGCTTACTTAAAGGTACTATGTGGAGCAATTTACATCTATCTACATCTATTAATCGCTTTAGATTTCCAATAAGTGAACCGACTGTTATGTAACTTTAAAGAAAGAGACTTTCCTCAGCTTCCTCTGTTGCATATAACAGGATTGGTTTCTCTGAAAAGTACTTTTTTCTAAGGAAATCCAATGGATGTAACATTTGTGTGCTCCCGAGTGCCTTGACTCACTTTAACTCCCCTACAGTGTGCAATGCTAGCTAATGTTAGCTTAGCCCTCAGGAAGCGTGTCATGCTTTGGAGCCTGTATCACTTAGTGGCTAAACCGTGTGATGACAAGGTCACATTAGGCACAGCAGCCCCAGAATACTTTTTTCCCTCGCAAGTTTACATTGTGAAAGAAGCAGTTGTAAAATGTTTTTTTTAGCATGATAACCCCCACAAAATGATTTGTTTCACCATCAAGATTTGATCCATTCGGTCTAATAACATTTGGAAAGCCTAGAAGAGCCGTACAATTAAATCATTTTATCCCCATTCAAGCTAGCAGAGGGCTAAATCAGAAGTTAGCACCTCGACCGGCAGAAGTCTACTACACACGCTCTTTGACTCGCTCAATATGGAAGCATATGCAGAAGATTTGACACAGAAGTTGGCTTCATGCACCACTGAGCAGCTCTTATAGGAATGAATGGAGGCCCATCTCCAACACTGTACCAAGTTCTCCCTCTAATGGATCCACGACCACCTACTCCACTTACTTCATCTATCTATTATGATGCCAGTCAATCACATACAGTCTCATGTACGTCACATAAATAGTTAATTGTTTAGTTTCATTCCCAAAACTTAAGTATTTGACGACCTGGGAATGAGACTCAACAACTTTCTCCACACTTACTACTTGCACCTTTAAGTAAAAGTACCAACATAACTACATAAAAACACAGCATTACCAGTAAAAGTCATTCAGAGGAGTGCATTCAAAATTACTTACTTTAATTCTGGTGCCTCTACATGGTCTACATAACATAATATTTTATGTCTATTATGGTGGAAACACTGCTGCTTTTAGAGGCCTCAAAAATCACCAAAATGTGAAAGTTCCTTCTAGTAGCTTTTGCAAAAGTACAGAAGTATTAGGAATAACATTTTTCAAAGCATCAATAGTAAAAACCAGTTCTTACTACATTATATACTTTATTTATTACAATAGTTCAGTAGTTTAGTTTAGTGGTTCCCAATCTGGGGGTTGGGCCCCTCCAGTGAGTCACAATCAGAAGGGTTGTGTGATGATTAAAGTTGCATCTATGAATGCATCTAACCATAACTGTGAGATATCTGAGGGGAGGAGAATGGAGTAAAACTCTGAAAACCTTATATCTCCATATTTTGACATTTTAATGTTTTTTATTCATGGATTTTACACATAATTAATGTTGACTAAGCAGCATTCAGTTAACTTAATAACAAAGTAACATCTCTGGACAAACAAGATTTCTGTCTGACACCCACAACATACAGTAATTCCCTCTGAAATGTAGTGGAGCAGTAAAAAGTGATATAAAATGGAAATACTCTAATTAAATATATATAATAATAGTATCAATACTTGTAAGTAACTGTACTTGAGTGCAGTAGGCAACTTGATTAGATCTATTTAGGTGCTTTCCACCCCTGACTGACAAGAAAGAGGGAAGAGGAAAACATAGCAGGAGATGTTTGTGGTAGATGCTTCACTTCATCTCAGGTACGGTTTGTACAAAGATTGTGAGATGAGCCAAATCTCATCTCACAATCAATAACAGCACAACGGGTGCCTTTACTTATCTAGGCGGGTGAAATTCAATAGTATTCTTAAATAGAAGATTTTATTTTAAGCAGCATCCTCAGTGGTCATTGATCTTGCACTTGATCTGCTAAGCTAATGCACTATGGCTTCTCAAGCCTTGACCAATAAATAAAAAACAGAGCTGAAGATGCCGTACACAGAGCTGACCTATTATACATCAGTTCTGTCAAAATGCTGAGGTCGTGCCACCCACAGATTATGGTATGCACAGCTCAGACAAACAGAAAAGTGTTTTGTGACAACCTTTAAATGTTACCCGTTGCTGTAGTGTGACTGCGGCATGGTGTGGGGAAGCCCCGTCTTTCAGCACGCTACCGGTGACTCATCGGGAGCTGAAAGGTCAGGGGTCAGATCTTTTGTCACAAGCATCAAACAAACAGGCCGGGGGCTCTGTGAGTCACACATCCTCGGGGACGTGTTTGGTAATTGTCTCTCTGTCACCTACTACCTTCGGGAGGCAACAACAGGCAGATAAGCAGATAGAGCGGCCATTCGATGCCGGGGCCCTGTTTCTGTGTGATACGCTAACACCAACCCTGCTGCACAGCCTGGGGGTGGGGGAGTGGTACGACAGGGAGGGACGCCTGCAGTGACTGTGAAGTACGAGCAGATCGTTTTTCAGACGTCGTCACCGGGGCCTAAAGCTTTAGTAGGTCAGCTCCCACAGTAAAAAGAAAACTTGTGATCTTTACCCATGGCATAATCATACAGCACTAACACAAGGCCAGCATTCCACAGCGGCATTCCTGGACTCCTCTGAACACAGCAAAAAATGTCTGGCTGCCTGAGTGCAGCAACAGGTGGTGTAGTGTAATCGTGTGCATTGTGTTGTAATGGGCTGTGTTAGATTTCAATAAGTGAGCCAAGGTTTATGATGACTGCAGCGCCAAGTTGAGGTGTCAAGTATTTAAACAGACAGCGCTGGATGTCTTCATCGTTTCCAGAATCCCATTAGATCCATTTGGCTTTTCATGCATGTCAATTAGTCCGGAGATTTTCCGTGACCCCTCTACACTGCCAGTTTCCCCGACGTTTCCGACAGATTTCATCCCTCTCACGCCAGTTCGTCTTTTCCCAGGCGCATCTCACTCTGCGTGTAAAAGGTCAGGCCGCACACTCCTGCTGGCGTCACTTTAAAAGCTGGGAGAAAAATGACATTTATCAAATACGCTCCTATCATGTTCCCTGCTCCTCTCCCCATCACTCTATGACTATGGGCTAATATTCAGCCTGTCACTCTGCCTGAGACGATCAGGCCTCCACTCTTCTCCCATTTAATTATCAACTCTCCCCGTGTTATACTGGCCCGGACACATCAATGCCATGTTTAATTTTTTATCGTGTTAAAGTCTAGCACACCCTCATCCCACCGTGATAGCTGCACACCAAAATAGTCAGGTACTCTCAGTTCAATTTCAATTGAATTCAACCAACCCTTCCTAAGTCCCGCCCCTTTTCACTCTGTGCTCCAATGTCAGTTAAGCAAGCTTGGCACTTCCTCTTCTCCTTTCCTGTTTCCTGTGCTTAGATATGCTAGGCTTGTATATCTGGAAAAGAAAACTTTTTTTTTTAAAAGTTGGTTAAAACAGAGTTTTATATAAACTGTATATGCACACTAGAACATGGACCCTCAATTTGAGAAGATTTTCCCAGTGAGGATTTTTTTCTGTTGAAAAGACATTTAAAAAACATTTATGATCAATGATGCAACAACATTCAGAACAGGTTCAAAAGTGAAAGTTGTTTTGCTATTATTTTAAGACGTTCATTGAATGTTCAGATTTAGAACACATTGGCAACAAAACCTTCAAACTACCCAATATTGTCGCTCTTTCAATATATAACTGAACCAATTATCAAAATAATTAAACAAACGTGTGTTTTGTGGTACACTGATGTTGTAACCACATTTTGGCCTGTTGAAAAGAGTTAGACTAGACAAACCAAATATAAACAGGTTTTCAACTAGATATCAATGTTGAAATCCCAGTTGGTGCTCACTGGGGTTAGTTAATGTTAGCAAAACGCTAGCTAACTTGTGAGCTATTTTACATAAATCAGTAATTAGCAAGTTAGGTAGTGTTTTAGTTAACTTAAGATGTGACCATACAGTATCTGTTGCTTTTACAGGATCAGGAAAAAGTTGGCCGAGGTGCAGAGTTTGCTCAACTGTTATTGGAGCACAGAGCAAAAAGGGGCAGGGCTTCCTAAAAACTTGGTATTTCACTCAGATGGGCGTGGTTTGGGGCAAGATGTAGTAGCTCACGCTTCAGCTAGCTCATGACTGAGCTCCGTGACTGTCTCATCCTGTGTTCTGAAAAAACGCTGGACTCAGAGGCAAAGTATAGGCTAATTTCATCCCTAAAACTTGAAGATTATTTAGTTTGATGTTTGTAAACCCTTGACATCTTGATATAGCTTTGTTGTTGGACATAATTTATTCAGTCTTGTCAATATGTTTTGGAACCATTTAGTAGTTATATTTCCAGCATAACGGTTTACTTGTCTATTGGTAAGAATTGAGAGTGTATCTTCGTAAACTGATGATCACAAAAAACAATTAAAAATCATCTCTGATTTAATTCATAATTAGGTGTGAGGTCTCTTGTATATTTCATCTCAAGGCTAGTGCAAAGATTGGGTTAATAAATAACTTTTCAGGTTACGGTTTTGTTAGCTTATCTAGAAAGTGACGAGATGAACAAGAACATGCATTGAGCACACAACATTGTGTGACTCACAACGTAAGGCACCGCCCCCAGGTGAAATACTAAGTTTTTAGAGAGTTTAAGTGCAGCTCTGTCTCAACTGTTCTCTCTTCTCGTGACACAGGTCTGTCTGTGTCAGATCTGCCTCCACTGACAGCTTGTGTTCACTCAGTCTGTATTTAGTCAGGGTTTTCCTTTGTTTTTATCAGACACGGTGGTCAAGTAGGCTACCACTATGTACTGTCTGTTTAAGGGTAGATAGTTTTACATCTAATTACGTCTAATTTTCTTACTGTATACATGTCCTGAGGGTGAGGTGGTCTGGCTTCAGGACAAGTGGGCAGAGGGGACTCCTTTGTGGGTTCAACCCCTGGCAGCGTGCGGCTTTGTCAAGGCTTTCTCTCTCTTTCACTCTCTCCCTGTCATTACATTATTCCTCCCTCCCCATCCCTTCTGCTACATTATGTAACATGCAGGCTTTGGTAACTGTCATCGGCCACCCTCTAATCTTGGTCCGCCCATCATGGGAGCACACGGGGCTGAACACACCTGTATGCTAATGTGGAGGGATAGCACCACTGGTCTGCGTGGGCGGCCCAGTAGGTGAGGAGGTGTGACGGAGGAGCAGGGGTGTCTGTCTGTCTGTCCTGTTCTCCTGACTG
Organism: Lutjanus campechanus; assembly: GCA_027495735.1. NCBI lineage: Eukaryota > Metazoa > Chordata > Actinopteri > Lutjaniformes > Lutjanidae > Lutjanus > Lutjanus campechanus. The sequence continues at coordinate 15,221 of JAJHUR010105922.1, forward strand.
ACTGCCTGGCATTGGCTGCTGACAAATGCCAGCACAAAGCTTGGTATTTGCTCCCACGTACAGTACGTGGGTGTGAGGATTCTCTCTCGGTCTCTCTATTTTCTATTTTTTCTCGCCCTCACCCTTCCTTCCCACCTTCTCCATCTCTTTTTCTCAGCGTGCCTCCATCTCCTCGCTATCTACAGTATCACTCTTAGAAATAAGGGTTCCAAAAGGTTTCTTCCTGAAGGGCTGAGGTTCTAACCAGTTCATTAAACTAAGGATTCCATTAAGAACTCTTTTCAACCAAAGAACTGTTTTTAAGAAAGGTTTTGCCAAGGGTTTTTGTTAAACTAAGGGTTCCTTTTTATCCAAAGAACCCTTTTTTGAAGAAAGACTTCGTCAAGAGTTTATTTGTAAGACTAGTGGTTCCATTAAGGACCTTTTATATCTGAAGAACCCTTTTTAGAAGAAAAGACCACCTCAAGATGAAACCCTTGGAATAAGTAGGAACAGTTCCATGTGGAAACTTTATAAAAAGAAAGGGTTCTTATATGAGGGCAAGCCAAAGAACCTTACGTGGTTCTAGATGGTACTTTTATTTCCAAGAGTGTAGATCTCTATTTCTTCGCCCTCTTCTTTATTTTTATGTTCCAGCTCCTCTCCTCTCGCCCGCCTCCTCTCTTTTTATTTTGGCTTGCCCGGATTCTACTTCCTCGTCTTTTCTCTGTGGCAGATTGGGGCATGATTAAATATCAACCGGCGCTCATGCAGGGTGTGTTTGTGTGTTTGTGCATGTGTGTGAACAGGGGCGTGGTGGCTGCGTAGGTAATGGGAGAGCCTTTCTATCTCACCGGCTGGCAGAGCGTTGGAGTTTCATAAGGCGAGGAGGACTCCTCTCGCTGGTTTGTGTGGGCAGCGATGGGGAACACACTGAGGAGAGTGAACCTGCTGACCCAAACACACACACAAACATGCAACAGTGCGCACATCATGCACATCTACATCCACACACACACACACACACACACGCAGACTAATTCTCCTTCCCCTGCCCTTACAGCATCTGGCTTCCACCCCCTCCATGCATCAGAGTGAAGGGAGGCCCAAACAGCCACTGTGAACTGTTTATCATCTTTATTACTTTATTACTTTTCTGACAGTTTTCCCTAACCTGATTTTATTACATTGTCATCAGATGATGAGTTCTCTCATCTGCTCTCTCTGCTCTTTCTTCTTCGCTTTGCCACAAATTTATCGACCTCGGTAACTGATGCATGACAGCAGCAAAGGACGCAGACAGGAGATTTGGTATCAGTACCTCGCCACACAGTTAAGGGTCACTTTAACTCACCATCATCATGTCCGGAGCTTCTGGACTTTTTTTCTTTCCTTGGAGAAGAGTGGCATCTTCCTTGCTGAAAAACAAAACGTAAACTTAAGTTTTAGGCACGTGTCTGTGCAGTGGGAGCACCATTTTCCTCCTTAAAACACAACACTGCTGTGCAGAGAGCCACATACTTTCAAAAGTGATTAGATTTGATCATTTATACGTATCTGACTGTATGAATAAACAACATTACACATTCTCCAGCTGCGCCCTCTACTTCAGGCTTATTTGGATTTTGTGAAGGAGCCTCTGCTCCACATCATCCATAATATATGACAGAATTTTGCTATCAGTCTAATGGGGGTAAACAGAGAGATTTGCCAGAGGCTGAATGGGAAACGCCTGGGAGAGAATGCAATCCAGTAAAGACCAAAAACCTACTGTGTGCACCTGTGTTATTTATTTATTTATTTTTTGTTTTATTTCCACTTCTATCTATCTATCTGTCTATTTATCGTGTAAGATGATTGAGATGTTTACTTGATTAATCAGTTAGTTAACTGAACATCTTTGGGTTGTGGACAACAAAATATTGGTGAATGTCACCTTGGCTTTGGGAAACACTGATCAACATTTTTCACCATTTTTGACATTTTATTAACAAATTAAACAATTATTACCCTCACAAAAAAAAAAATCCATATTGCACAAACTGGTTGCTTGATTAAGCACTATACTGTGGCACAAAAGCACCAAAATAAAACAAGCTTTTGTGGGTGTGTTTGTCCAATCAGAACTCATGTGGACACACACTTTAACTCTCACAAACACATTAAATAAAAACTATTTTACTAATTATTTACTATTTTATTTTTATTTTAAGTCAAATTTTATCACTAGCAGATGAAGTCATGTCTAAAATATTGTCCTCATTTCCCATCATGCTTGTTCGACTGAGTAGTTTGTTAAGTTTGTTATTTCACAATACAAAATGCAAGTGTTACTTTTGGTCAGTGCTTGTGTCTGTTCAGAACATGGTAGCTTATGTTGATAATTGTTATTTTGTGCTGGTTTATAGATTTAACAGTGTGCTACATGGCTGTTATATTTCTTGAGGTCAGCTGTATTTCACATATTTTTAAGTGTTTGTCCCTTATATTGGACGTCATTAAGGGGCTGATGTTGCTGAGAGCTGCGTTCTGGCTCTCAGTGCTGCTTGCCATATTTTTAAAATTCTCCACAAACAGCTGGCGACAATCCAGTAATTATCTTGCGACCCCCACGGGGGTCCCGGTCCTCAGGTTGAGAACCACTGGATTATTTAAAAAAAATCGTTGCTGCCTTATTTGAGATTCCATTATAGTATCAACACCTGTAGATGGTGCTTTACAATGCAATCAGTATTTTGAGTCTAAATCAGATGATATTTGAAGTCTCACCTGCGCTGCCCTCTCCATCGCATCAGCACCACCTCTCTTTTTTCTCCTCCTTTTCTTATTCTCTCTCAGGCCACCTCAAAGTGTCCTGCCCACGATGTTTCCCAATGAGGTTGCTCGCATATAGATCCAGTCAGCAGCAAGGGAAACACATTGATTTGCCGTCAGCATCCAGCGAGGAGTGCTGGCGCGCCAGCCGAAGCTGGAGCAGCCGGGGGGAACATCGGTATCCCGCAGGCGTCCTGGCAGCTGTGCGCAGCGTTGTTAATGCGGCCCATTAGGCCGCTGAGTGGCAGAGAGATTCCCCGAATATTGAGCCGGGGACACCCCTCAATTAGACGGATCGCCTCGCACCTCGTCAGCATCCGCGGCTATCTGTTCTCATTAATCAATGCCACAGCCCAGAGAGATGGAAAGTTAATTTAGAGGAAGTTTGCTGCCTACCAGCCTGCAGAGTTTGCACAGTCTCATATTTTTTTAAAGCTCATAGCCTCAGAAATACCCTCATTTATATCAAAAGTCCATATCAATTTAACATGTCGGCTAATTATTCATAATCAATAAGCCTATAGACTGTAGAAATGCAGTGCATGGAGCTTCCTACCATGAATAATAAGTTCAGCTTATAAAAGCCCTGCTTTAATATATTTGTCTTCTTGTTTTGAAATATATACGTGTATCATAAACAGACAATTGT